>JARYHS010002370.1:0-15692 GCA_031002005.1 Vandiemenella viatica
TTTCATTTAGTGAGAATAGGTCAGGCACAACTTGTGCAACAACTGGGTTCACGCTCAACAATTCACCTGAAAATACAGAGAAGTTTTATTTTCTTTTACAGCAGAAATAAATGTAAAATAGGAACATCAAGCTATTTCCTCATGAACCATGATGCAGTTCTGTAAACGGTAAGACTTGTACTGTTCAATGTAATAACATGTAAATATGGCAATATCCAAATAAATATATGCATATCAAATTAATTTGAGGTAATAAAATTCTAGGAAATAAGTGTGAAGAAACGAAGACCTGGTCAAATACATTTAACATGTATCTTTTTAGTCACTGGCAGAATTGTGTAAAATAATAAAACATAAACAAATGATGTATACAGGTATAGAAAAGAAATATTTACATGAAAAAAATGGTATAGGAATAGGGGCTACAAAGATAGAACTTGGGGCTTAGTTGAACAACACGATACCTCAGCTTTAGAGTCATTTAAGCAGTTAATTCAGGAAGTAAATCAAACTAAACAGATGATTCAGGCAATAAATCAAGTTTAAATAGTAAATTCTTGTTTTAAATCTATCTAAACAGCTGTGGACAGACTGAACACAAGATCTGCACATGCAATATTTGGTGTCAGCACAATTCTGCTGAAGTTAATATTTTATTCACTTTGAGAGATATTCAGGATAATATATAGTCTAAAGATAATAAACCTGGTACCAAAGAAGCCATACAAAAAGTTTGAGTACTTTAAAAGCTAAAAGCCGGTATGGAAAATTTAACATGCAACTATAGACTTTAAATTCGAGAAGTTTCATTTTTGGAAAGATGTATAAAGTCAACTGATAGCAAGAAAGAAATGTAATTTTTGCTTACATAACATACAAAAATTTGGGAAAACTCAGTACAGTTTGAAGGTGGCTTTGCGAACATTATAAAATAACGTCAGACACATGGCACAAGGAAAAATTAAGCAATTTAGAAATACACGTAAATTTATGGAAGAAAAACATATTCAGGATACACTATAATTTGCTAGGAACCGTTTCCAGTAAGTTTGGTTAAGATGTATGTAGTATTGTGATTTTTTTAAACATGTGTGAACAAGCTAGGCTTCCTTGTTGCATCAGAGGCCATGTGGAATGCACTGGGTGGTTTTTTAGGCTGAGGGAGGTAGACCCGAAAAACGAAATACAGTTACGGGCAACCCCATCAGATGTAACACCGGAATGTAGGAGGAGTGTAAAAGAATCTCGACAGTTTAAAGTTCTCGTAATTAACTGTAGAAGCGTTTGTAACAAACAACCGGAACTTGATAGCATTATTTGTAGCACAGAAGCGGATATCGTTATCGGAACAGAAAAAGTTGGCTAAAACCGGAAATAAGTTCCGCCGAAATTTTTAAAGATAGCATGAATGTTTTTTGTAAAGACAGATTACATTCTTATGGAGGTGGGGTATTTATAGCTGTGAGTAAATCTCTCCCATGTAATGAAATAGAAGTCGATACGATCTGTTAAATCATATGGATTAAACTCAAAGTTGCTGGGTCAAAACTCATCATAGGTGCCTTCTACCGTCCACCCGATTCAGACATAGCTATCGCCGAGGAGTTAAGAAATAATGTAAACAGTATAGCTAGCTGTTTTCAGGATCATGCTATGATTCTAGGAGGCGACTTCAATCTGCCTTATATTGACTGGCGTAATTACGTTCACATTACAGGTAGCAGGGATAAGGCAGCTTCTGAAGTAATTCTCGATTTGTTGTCAGATAATCATCTCGAGCAGCTAGTTAATGAACCTACGCGGCGTCATAACGGTAGCGAAAATATTTTAGATCTGCTGGTTACCAACAGGCCAGAATTATTCACCGAAATTTCAACGACCACAGGTATAAGCGATCACAAAGCGGTAATTGCAACTATCAGACTAATGACCAAGCGAAAAAGGAGAAAAGGGCGGATTGTATACAAATTCAGTAAGGCCTCTAAGGAGTGTTTTAGAACCTATCTGAGGAATAATTACCATAACTTCAAGTCAAAAAAGGACACCGTTGAAGAGATGTGGCATCGATTTATACGAATAGTCAGGGAAGGTATGGATATACATATACCGAAGCGGATAATAAATGGGGAGGATGATCCACCGTGATACACATGCGAAGTCAAAAGATTACTCAAAAAAACAAAGGAGGATACACGCACGCTCACGAAGGAAGGGGTGTCGCGGCGATTTAGAAACCTTAGCTGAGTTAAGAGGACGTATTAAGAATGTAATGCGTGAGGCCTTCAATGATTTTCATTACAACTCTCTCTCTAAGAGTCTCACAGAAAACCCATAGAAATTTTTGTTGTATGTACGAAAAGTCAATTGTACCAATAGCAATATTCCAGCACTAATTCGTGAAGGTTCAGAGGTTAATGAAAGCCGCGATAAAGCTAACGTACTAAATACTGTATTCAAAAATTCATTTAGTGACGAAAATAAGGATAGTGTTCCCGTTTTCCCACGCTGTGTCGAGTTGGTGATGGAATCATTACGAATAGATTGTGACATAGTAGTAAATTAAAAGGTAAAATGATTTATATATATAAAGAAAAGAATACAAAGATTAATATTGTTTGCCCAGAGAGGCTTTAAAAGGATAGGCTCTCTGGAAAAAAAAAAGAAGTGAGGTGAGAATTGTTGAGTAGAGAAGACGACGAAAAGAAAAAGATTGATTTTGGCAGCAGCTTGTATTTGAAATTTGAGAGAGATCTTGAGTAGAAAGGCGAACCTGACAATCTTCGGAATATATGGACAGGCGTGATCGTTATTGGTGTTCAGAGAATTGATAAACAAAGAAATGAGATCAATAAACTGTAAAAGTATATAACAAAAAACTACAGTCCACAAAATGTATTTATTTAATTATAATTATCTATTGCTCGCGCATAAAGTTATTTATATGCGACATGGCGACTTAGTGAGGACCGTAACCGCACAGCGATTGCTTTCTACGTCAAGATTGAATATCATTAAGTTGGTAAACCTGAAAAAGAAGATCAACAAATTCTCCTGTGCGCTATCTAGCGCGAATCTACAAAACCAGACTACAGTCAGCTGACCAGCTGCAGCTTAGTGCAACTTCGCAACCTGGAGTGGATTCCTGTCACCGCACACGACATTGGAACCAGCGGAGTAAATATACTGCGACGCAGAACAACACAAGAAACATTAAAGCTAAGTGTACATTTTAATTTTGGCATGTTACCATAAATTCACTAACGTGAAAATTGAGAGGTTGTGTTTATTGCGTGTGATGACTTCTTAGGTCTTTTTGACGTTTTCTCACACTGAAAACTGTTGAAAATCTTTGCAATTTTATTGATTATGCCGATTTCGTCATATGAGTGTACTCAAAAATACCAAACATAAGTTTGGCGGAACATAAATTTTGGCAGACAAAAAAACTATTAGATGTCCTTACAAAATATTTCTTACAAATACGTGATTAAGAACCATTCTTCTTTGAGTTAATATCTCTTTTGTGTACTTCATAATTAACTTACTAAGCAATATCATTCCTGTTTGTAAAACTTGTTTATACGATCGGAAATATTGTTTACTCTCTCCCTAGTTTACTCAAAGCGTTTTTCGTCGCTAAGCGCCGCAGCTTATTGTTTGGCGCAAGCGAATATTGTATTTTATGAAAACACTAATACTGTGAAAAAAAAAAAAAAAGAAGTTTTAACTCTACAGTGATAAATTTAGTTTTAGGACTAGTTATTTTTTTCCTTTTTCTCAATTGTGAAATTACAATATTGTGGATTTCTGTTGTTTTTGCTACAAGCAAACTAGATATTGATCTTGTTTCGATAATTTTGGCTCTAAGACTGACCAATCATGGACGAAGTGAATGCTCCACAGAATACAATATCACATGTTGAGACTCCACATTTGCCTACCACATTGGAGGCAGAACCATCTTTGCTGCCTTGCAGCAATGTACCCGTTATTGATCCAATAGGTACACAATTTCTGGGACCAATAGACCAAACAGACAGTATTTCTTTGCCGGAAAACATTGTGCATTCTGGAGCATCTTCTGAGAATGAGTTTTTAGGGTTTAGCCCAAATGAGTTATACACAGACTGCCCCCCACAAGCCAGTCAGGCACCATGTTGTAGTACTCAGCCAACTAGCCATTCAGAAGAGATAAATACTCAATTACGCCTCCTGATGAGAGTGATGTGTTCACAATCTAAGGCTCTTGATTCTAAATTTCAGGCTCTTGATTCTCAATTTAAAACTATGAATGCCAAGTCTGATTCCCAATTTGAAGCTATTAACACTAAATTTGAGTCCCAATTTGATACTTTCTCAACAGATATCAAGGTTGAGTTGGGTACAAAGCTTTCCTACCTAGCTTCCCAAGTACAGGCATGCACAGATGTAACATCACATTTAGACCATAAAATGTCTGCTTTGGATGCAAAACTACAAACACATGAAAAAGAATGTAAACACAGTACTCAAGTAATCCAAAACAAAATGGCTCATTTTGAAGCAAACGTCACTCATAAAGTTGACTCACACTGTCAAAACGTTAACATTCATTTTGAGGAAGTTCAAAAACAAATAAATGAGTTAGATAAAACCACAGAAAATATGAATAATACGGTAGGAACAGTTACAAAGGACGTAACAACAATAAAAAAACAATTTTCTGGACTGGAACAAAAGGTACAGACTTTACATTCTAATAATGTTCAAGTCTCCCACCAGTTACAAACCATGGGGGCAGATATACAGGAGGCCCAAAGAGACATTACTAATTGTAAACAACAAGTAGATTCTTTGGTTAGAGAGGGTATCAGTGCCATCAAATATTCTGAACTAGGTGATCTGGCCATACCAACGCCGGTAAAATTTAATATACAGAATTTTAGCAATAATGGACAAATACACCCAGTTGCTTTTTTAAATAGTTTGGAAACTTATAAAATTTTCCAAAGATACACAGACAAAGAGAAGATTGCTTGCATTTTCAACATCTTCATGGCAGGGCTCGTGACTGGGGGCAACGTCACATTACTAAGTGCACAACTTATGCACAATTCAGGGAAGTTTTTTTAGAACAATATTGGTCTGCGAAGATACAATACATCACCAAACGCCAGCTATGTACTGGGCACTTATACAATAAGAATGGGAATCTGGGACTTGCAGATTTCTTCTCAAAAGAGATAGCTAAAACTTGTTACTTGACCATTCCTATTCCTGAAGATGAAATAGTACGGGATATCATTAGTAGGATGCCGCCAAATGTTCAGGAGTCGTTTGCTCTCTTGAACATTACAACAATAGATGAAGCAGAAAAACGATTAGTAGATCTCGATATTCAGAGTACTACCAGAGGAATCTATGACTTTTATTCACACAAGAACCCGGCTAATAGTGGAGGTTCTTATTCAGGAAGGAATACTGGTTCCTCATTCCAGAACAGGTCACATAATAATAATAATTATCATAAACATCCAGGCAATTTTTCCAATGGTACAAACTACCAACAAGGATCTAACTACCTGAGTAATTCCCAACAACAACAGGATAATAGTCAATACTATGAGCGACAAAAGCAGATTCAAAATAATTGGGAGGAAAATAAACACAGATACAATGGGAAGCCAGACAGGGGTAGACACCATGTTAGGGGTCTTCAAAGAGGCAGCAGTAATCACTCAAGGCAGTCAACAGACCCAACCTACACTCAACATGAAGAAATTCTCTGTTCAACAGGACAGGAACAAACTGCATCAAAAAATTAATATCTGCTGACGTAGAGGTCCGTACGAAGGCATCTATTCAAAAAGGACCATCCTTACCCCAAACACTTGAACCGATTTTTTATAATAATCCAAGAGAAGACCTGATGACTGAAGACACTAATATTCCAGAACGGTTAGTCCGAACCCCTGTCATTCAAATTACTGTATATACAGAAAATATAGATACACTTCTCGATTCTGGGGCAGAGATTTCTTGTATTTCAGAATGCCTATATAAGAAGCTAAATGAGACTTACCAAATGCTAACTTACCCTGTTAATGGCATGACTGCCATTACAGCTACAGGAAAAAAGAGTAAACTAATTCGCATACAGGCCTTATTAGAAGGTACCATAAGTGGACTAAACTTTGAAATGCCAGTGTTTGTCATACCGGGTTTACAACCGCAGTGTATTTTTGGAGTGGATTGGCTTCATACCTATTATCAATTGGGAACAAAATATTATTATACTTTTAATTGAAAATCAAAGAATATCTATTTCCTTAACTCAAACGTGGCGAACGGACCAAAGCCGGTCAGTCAAAGTGCTGTATAATAATTGTGTACTTCAGGGAACCAAAGAACCTAAATTTTATCAAAAATTGGTAAAATTATGGGTGGCCAGGATCAAATCCAACATACAAGAGGATCAGCTTCAGCGTATTCTTCAAAATGTACCAAGTGAGCTTAAGGGACAACTTTTAAATTTAATAGAGGAGTTTGATGATGTTTTTTCTGACAAACCAGGATTAGTAAAGAATTATGAATGTAGCTTCAATGTAACTTGTACACAGCCATTCTTTGTCAAACCATATGTTATTCCCATCTCTAAGAGATTGCTAGTTGATGAAGAAATACAGAGAATGTTGAAGTGGGGCATCATTGAAAGATCCACCAGTCCTTTTAATAATCCTTTGGTAGTAGTGACGAAAGCTGACCAATCAGTACGGTTGGTCTTAGATGCTCGCACTCTAAACAGATTCCTACAGACAGAAAGAGACCATCCACTACCTATCGATGAAATTTTACATAACTTTCATGGGAAAAGGTATCTTACATCTTTTGACCTTACTTGTTCCTATTGGCAAGTTAAGATTGCAGAACCATCAAGGAAGTATACCGCATTTCTCTATCAAGGCAGAAGCTACCACTTTCGTGTTCTCCCATTTGGTCTGAATAACGCGGTGGCTAATTTTATAAGGGCATTAGACACAGTCTTAGGAAAAGACCTTCTACAAAAGATCTACATTTATGTTGATGACATCCTCATAGCAAGTGAGACCTTGGAGGAACACTGGGGGACAATGAGAGCTGTGCTAACTGCATTGCGAAATGGGGGCATGACAATAAAATTAAAGAAATGCGTGTTCCTCACTTCTCAGATTGAATTTTTAGGGCACATAATAACACCTAATGGGATTACACCTGCTCTGGATAAACTTGAAGCAATAAAAAAATTTCCTAGGCCACAAGATAAGACACAACTCAAAAGTTTCTTGGGCCTATGCGGTTATTATCGTAAATTTGTAAAAGGCCAGATCCTTAACAGCCCCAACTTGGAGGCCCTCAGGAAACAAAATACAGTGTGGAACTGGACTACTGAATGTGAAAGGGATTTCCAAAAGACTAAAGAGGCACTCTTGGAACATGTTACACTTTATTCTCCCAATTGGAATCTTCCCATCTGTATATCAACAGATTCTTCGGACTATGGATTAGGAGCAGAAATTTTCCAGGAAATTGGTGAAAACGGCAAGATAGAAAGGAGGCCCCTAGCATTTGCTAGCAGAATCTTGAAGCAGGCTGAACGCAACTATGGGATCACTGAAAAAGAAGCACTTGCTGTTGTATGGGTGTTTCAAAAGTTTAGGTACCTACTCTTAGGAAGGAAAATAATTATTTACACTGACCACAAGGCTCTGGCATTCCTGAACAAATGTAAACTTTTCCATGGTCGTCTCACCCGGTGGACACTACTACTACAGGAATTTCAGTATGAGATTAGATATATCCCTGGTGAACAAAATCTTGTTGCAGATACATTATCACGACTACCTGTAGGTTTAGAGGGGGAGGAACTGACTAACATGAACACAAAAGGACCTAGAATATGTTACCTAAAAGGGGTACTGTATGAAAAGGAAGTACGCCAGTGTTTCAAATATATGAAACATGAACAACATAAAGATGAGACCATTAGAATGGTCATTAGTAAACTGAGAGCAAAGGATTGTGCTCCACAGTTACATAAATTTTACTGCTTGGAAGCAGGCATATTGTTTCGTCGATCAAGTGAACATAATGATGAATGGCAATTATGGTTACCAGACCAACATGTGAGAAATATAATCTTACAACATCATTACAGCTATGGCCATTTTGGAATACAAAAGTGTTATAAGTTATTAAGAGAACAGTTCTATTTTCCAAACATGTATAAACAAGTGCGCAATTTAATAGCTACCTGTAAAACCTGCCAGATTAATAAGGCAGATAATGCGAGAAGGGCAGGAGAAATGCATCATATATTACCTTGTAAACCACGGGAATTGTTAGCAATTGATATATTTGGACCTTTGCCTGTATCAAGGGGAGGAGTTCGACATATATGTGTACTATTAGACGTTTTTTCTAAATATATTCAGCTATACCCAGTAAAAAGGGCTACAGCAAGGATTATCTGTTGTAGAATCGTTACTGATTACATCCCACATATTGGGAAACCGAGGAAGACACTTTCGGATAATGGACCTCAATTCTCAGGAAAAGTGTGGTTGCAATGTTTAAATGAACTAGGAATTCAAGCTGTGAAAAGCTCTTATTATTATCCTCAGGGTAACCCGGTAGAACGTGTAATGCGCGAATTGGGAAGGTGGTTCCGCACATACTGCCAGCAGAATCATAAACGGTGGGCCCTGGAACTTCGAAACATAGAAGATGTCATTAATACAATCCCACATGACTCCACCTCAGTTACTCCATTTGAGTTGATGTTTTACAGGGAACCACCACGCATTGTTAAAGAGTACATTAAATACCCAACAGCTAATGTCAATTATAAGGAGAAAATTGCAATAGCACTTACGGAGCTGACCAAGAAAGCAATGGCTCGTAAGTGTAGACATGATACTTCCATTAAACCAACCAGATACAGTGTGGGGGATTTAGTTTTGATACAAACACATTTTAAGTCTTCCATTATAGACAATGAAACAAAAAAGTTTCAACCATTGTATGAGGGCCCATATGAGGATCTGCGGTCCATAATAACTCTTACATACTGATACACCCTCAAACCAAGCTTTTCAAGGGACGATACAATGTCATTACCTTGAAACCATTCAAATGTTTACAGAGTTAGAACAAAAAATAAGAAAAAACTGTCATGCAAACAGTCCTATATTTGATCATCTAAACAAGTAGCTTTGTGTTATAAACTGATCAAAGGCGAAGAGAATATTTATCTCACATATATAATTAGCCGATATGAATGTAACAACAACAATAGAGAATATAAATATGAATATTTTATTGCATGCACACTCTACCTTCAAGGTAGACAGTTTATCTACACTAATTTTTTTTTTTTTTGTTTACTTGTGTATGTTCACAGACTTTGAGCTATTGTGGACAATGAGTGCCGCCTTTTCTTTTTGACATCACATCACTGTGCATCGGGAAAACGCGTGCACCTATGGCAATAATGGTCTAGCTTTTGAAAAGTAGCCTAAGCATTTGTGTCATTATTATATAAATTCTATGAGAAGTGTGACGACACATGACAGGACTTTGTTTTTGTTATTGTTTATTTGTTATGTTTTTTTTAAATGTAAAATTGATGTTCATTTAGAGTAAGCAAAGCTTGTTAATATTTTGTACAAAAATTTTAAAACCTCAATACCAATAACGACGTTGCCATTGAGAAAATTTTCCCCATTTTATTGTTCATTTATAAGCAACAAAAAAATGAGGAATATTTTGGGAGGGGTTGTGACATAGTAGTAAATTAAAAGGTAAAATGATTTATATATAAAAGAAAAGAATACAAAGATTAATATTGTTTGCCCAGAGAGGCTTTAAAAGGATAGGCTCTCTGGAAAAAAAAAAGAAGTGAGGTGAGAATTGTTGAGTAGAGAAGACGACGAAGAAAAAGATTGATTTGGCAGCAGCTTGTATTTGATTTGAGAGAGATCTTGAGTAGAAAGGCGAACCTGACAATCTTCGGAATATATGGACAGGCGTGATCGTTATTGGTGTTCAGAGAATTGATAAACAAAGAAATGAGATCAATAAACTGTAAAAGTATATAACAAAAAACTACAGTCCACAAGAAATTATTTATTTAATTATAATTATCTATTGTCGCATAAAGTTATTTATATGCGACAAGATACTGCAGGTATCATAAAGCAATTAGAGCTCCTGAAGAGGGGGAAAGCACCGGGCCCAGATGGAATTCCAGTAAGAGTATTTTCAGAATATGCGGCAGAAATCGAGCCATTTCTGTCTGATATATTCAGTAAATCATTAGAAGCGCGAAAAGTACCTTCAGACTGGAAAATCACGCAAGTAACTCCGATTTTCAAGAAAGGTGATCAAAGTGATCCTGGAAACTATCGTCCAATATCTATAACATCTGTTTGTAGTAGAGTTATGAAGCATATTATATGCTCGAACATTATGAAATTTCTAGACGATAATAATTTGCTTACAACAAATCAACATGGATTTTGGAAGAAAAGATCATATGAAACACAGCTGGACCTATTTACACATGACGTAATGAAAGTTATTGATGCAGGTTCACAAGTAAATGCCATTTTTTTTAGATTTTCAGAAAGCCTTTGACTCTGTGCCACACAACCGCCTTTTAGCGAAGCTACGAGCGTACGGTATATCGGATCAGCTTTGTGAATGGATATTAAAGGAATTTTTAACTGGTCGGTCGCAGTATGTCGTCGTTGAAGGAGAAAGTTCTTCTAATCTAGATGTTACATTGGGGGTACCTCAAGGAAGTGTAATAGGACCACTTCTTTTCTTAATTTTTATAAACGATCTCGGAGACAAAGTGAAAAGCATTTTTAGATTGTTTGCTAATGATGCGGTTATTTATAGGGAAGTAAGGAATTTGGCCGATTGCTTAGAAATTCAGCGTGATCTGGATATTATTTTGGCATAGTGCGCTGAGTGGCAACTTACGCTAAATTGTAAAAAGTGCAAGACAATGAGCACAACTAACAAAAAGAATCCAATTGTTCAGAAATACGAGTTAAACAATTCAGTTATTGATATGGTCGATTCTATGAAATATTTGGGAGTAACAGTACAAAGGAACATGAAATGGGACTTACACATTAATTCGTTAGTAGTTAGAGCTAACTCTAGGCTGTGATTCATAGGTCGAATATTGAAAAATTGTAATGAACAAACAAAGGAGATAGCGTACAAATCTCTTGTGCGTCCACATTTGGACTATTGTTGTGCCATTTGGGATCCGTTTCGTAAGGGGTTGATCGAAAGTATAGAGAAAGTACAGAGAAGAGCCGCTCGATTCGTGACCGCTTGCTACAGTCCTTATGAAAGCTTCAAAGAATTGATTAGTATACTAGGCTGGGTGTCTTTGGTAGATAGACGACACACGTTTCGTTTAAACTTATTGGTAAATGTGTACTCCCACTTTCACTCACGAGTGTAGTGAAATACTTCGTCCACCAACCTATTTGAGCCGGAATGACAGGAAAGATAAGATTAGAGAAATAAGGTGCCACAATGATTCTTATATGAATTCTTTTTTCCCTTGTACCATTAGGGATTAGAATGCACAACAAAGAGATTAGCTTTGGTGCTGAGCACCCTCTGCCACCCACAATTTTGGGAATTGCAGAGTATATATGTAGATGTAGATCAGTCAGAATAGCGTTCTTTTTAAAAATTAATAATAAATCGAAGAAAACAGGTAGCAACTTCACAAGCATTTGAGAACACATAGAATCATTTAAAGTAGGTTTCAAAGTCGTCAGAAAGTTATTAGCGGGGTTGAATTTTGATTGCACAAGACTTTCGAGAAAAATGTTAGAAAATAGTAACTATGGCTTGCTTAGTATCAAACGAAATTAGAAGTAAATTAAAAGTTGTCTGTGCCTCATAGCTATAAAATTCTAGAAAGCAGAGGCAGTTTAGAGTCAAACAGAAAATTATTTTTTACAGCTAAATGATTGGAGATACAAAATTTTTCATAAGGACCGAAATTTACATTTTCTTAAAGTCATAACTACTGGTAAAATCTCAGAATGATAGGAGTATTGGGAGCCAAAAATGACAAATTATTGTGCAAGATCGGCAAGTGAATACACAGTTTTCCTACAAGTTGACCTTTGGACGCAGAGGAATTGTTCTAGAAGACAGTGAGTCTATATATACGGTCAACGGGAACTACATGCTGGTTATCACTGGAGCAGGAAGAGTGTCAGTGTGTGTAGTGCTTAGCGCTTTAAAGTGGGAAGTGTGGAGCGGTGATGCATGTGAGGGGGCAGCCATATTAAAATTTTGTAGTACAGTGGAACAGTTTAAGATAATTTCAATGCGACTTTTACAATTTTTTTACAGTGGGGTTTGGTCTAGTCTGATTGCTTTTCATAACCTGCGTCATGAACTTGGTGAAGATTGCCTATCGATTGTTTGGACTTGTGTAATTTTTATTGAGGATATAGAGAAACTTTGAACATTAACTTAGCAGCAGTGACTTTTATTACAATGTGAACCTTATATTTCCTAATTTGGGGTTAAATCAAGTTAGGCGGCAACTGAAAGAATATTAGAACAATCGAATATTCAATGGCAAATGAGAAACACGGTTGGAGTAAATATGACTAACTGTTTATTCTAACCCCGGTAAACGTTTGTTCCTTACAACATTAAATTATGGTAACAAATGAATAACAGATCAAAAATGGAATAAACATACAAAAAATAAATGATGGGTTTACTGGTAAGGTCTTATCGGAGTCTGAGGTGAGATGGATGCCTGGTGTCCAGGATATGTTGCTATCATAATTCCTATCTCTGTAGTTCAGAAGCGAAGGTAGTTTCTGCAAAAACTCTGACAGTTTTCACTGTAAAACATTTGTTGAGGTTGTTAAGAGTTGTAGGAACTAGAATGGGTTGCCACTGAATTGTCTAGGTTGCAGGTTTGGACTGTTTGTGCCCATTTGTTCTGACTGCAAGCCTGTTAAAGGTGAGGCCTATGTAAGAGCTAGTCCAATGGAGGCAGGTTAATTGGTATACGAGTTGCATTAGCATGTCCAATGATGGAGAGGTTTCTCCTATGGTCACACTGGGATAGAATGTGGGACCTGGATGCATGCTATAAGTTTTGCAGTGTCGTCTGTTGCATGGCAAGGATCCGTGTTTTGGAAGATTCTAAAGGGGAATATTTGTGTACAAATATGTTTTTGATATCAGGTGATCTGTTGAAGGATGTGTGGAGATCAGTGGATAGGATTTTTAGGAGAAAGGTGTGCATTTAAGGAAAGGGAGATAGAAAGTCATACCAATGTCACAGCAGTCAAGACCAGGAAAAGAACCGTTAAAGACAGAAAAAATGTCTTATTTTTTATTATTATTATTTTTTAACTGTTGAACAGTAGTAGTTGGGTGTAGGGTGGGCGACAGCATGAGAGATAACTTTTTCCACAAGATCAGCAGGATAATTCACACATACATTTGCTTTAATACTAGCTTTCTTTGAATGCTCCACCAAATGGATTGATCATAAAACTTTGTGGTTATCACCCTCAACTCCATCTTGTCCTCTATGCCTTTCACTTTACACAATCCTTTACTTTTTTGAGTTGGTCTTCCATCAATATGTGCACATGGCCAACCTACATTCTACCCAACTAACCTCCCTCCACAAAATCCTCTGTCTTTCATTGCCTCACTCATCATGCTTAGAAGATACTGACACTCGACCATGCTGCTTTTGGCCACAACTGAACAGAACTCTCCATTGGCAGTATCAATTTGATACAACTGCAAAGAGCAAACACCCGGCATGATAAGATCGAGTCCAGCTTATGCTAATTCAAACTGTCATGTCAGCTGGATCCTCTTCTATGCCATGAGTTCTTCACTTCTACCCTATCCACACCCTCTCTCTTAAAATCTATTCCCACCCTAACAACTTCAGCATCATGGACATCCAAGCCATGAGAGAACTGCCGTGGAAACATATCATCCTTCCAGCTCGTGCACAGTCATCAAGAACTGCAGTTATTATGTAGCCGAGTGCCTGAGGCAGCTTACAATACCAATACTTATCGTCCACATACCAAAGACCTCACCATCACCATATACCACAATATTAAACATTTTTTTACCTCTAGGTTCCCTTATAACAAAAATTTTCTCAGTCCATTTCTCTCCTACACCTCGAATACCCATAAACCCATCCCATTCTTCTTCCAAAAGATTCAAAAGGCTGATATTCTTGGGAGATTTATAGTTGTGCTATATGGGTCACCCACTGATTGAATTTCAGTCACCTTCTTCTGGTCCCTATCCGTTTCGGATGTTGGCAATCATCTTGGCTGTCCTTGGTCTCTGCTGGTTGATGCTTGGATTAACTCCGTAGTTGTCTTGGAGGTCTATGTTCACAGATTTTTTTAACCAAGAAGTTCTTCTTCTACCAGCACTTCTCTTTCCAAGTATTTTGCCCTGGAGAACAAGACTGCAGGAGTTCATAATGGTTACTATTCAATTTTTTATAAGGTGAATAACACGCCCAATGCAATTGAATTTTGTTTTATTTTGGTGTCGTACGCATTTCGCTCTATATCAAGAGCATCATCAGCGACATCTGTTAGATATTTATTCATTTATTTAGTTACATTTGATTTACAAAACAATATAAAGTTGAGGTGAAATTAAATCTACTTACATGTTACTTTTTACTTTTTTCTCATGATCAGGGTTGGCTTCTGTGTGTATGTGTTGTAGAATTTGCTGAAGGTATGAAGCACTACACTGCACTGACCAAATTTCACATGGATACTATTATTTACCGTTTTCAAAACATGAGAAAGTAAACACCACGCCATGTTTACTTTCTCATGTTTTGGAAAACGGTAATAATAGTATCAATGTGAAATTTGGTCAGTGCAGTGTAGTGCTTCATACCTTCAGCAAATTCTACAAAACATACACACAGAAGCCACCCTGATCATGAAAAAAGTACAAAAGTAACATGTAAGTAGATTTAATTTCACCTCAACTTTATATTGTTTTGTTAAATCAAATGTAACTAAATAAATGAATAAATATCTAACAGATGTCGCTGATGCTCTTGATATAGAGTCGAAACGCGTACGACACCAAAATAAAACAAAATTCAATTGCATTGGCGTGTTATTCACCTTTATAAAAAAATTGATTAACTTGCAATTGAGGAAATGGCCCACAATATCCAGTCATGGTTACTATTCCTCGATGTGGCCAAGGTAATGAAGCTTCCATGTTTTTATGGTGGTCAGTATTTCCATATCTTTTTTCATTTTGCAAAGCACTTCAGCATTTGTGGTGTGGTCTGTCCATGAAATTCTCAACATTCTTCGATACAGCCACTTTTCAAAAGCTTCTAACCTTTAACCTTAATGATAGTTTCAGTTAATGCCCACGTTTCAACGCCATACAGGGGGACAGAGAACACATAGCAGCGCAGGAGTCTCATCTTCGTGATAATTGATAAATTACGACTTTAAAAAGTTTATTCATTTTACTGAAAGTAGTCCTCGCTTTACCAATACGTGACTTTACTTCATCGGATGGATCCCATTGGCTATTTACTGTGATGCCAAGATACGTATACCTTGATACACATTCAATGATCT
>JARYHS010002371.1:0-19540 GCA_031002005.1 Vandiemenella viatica
AAATAAGGGTTTTAATTCCTCCCATTCCTCTAATGGGTTAGCTTTTAAAGTGCAGACTGGATTAGACGAGTAAATTGAAACTTCATCAACTTTTGAGTTAGCACGGCGCCACTTTTGGCCAACTGCAAGTTGTTTCTGGTGAAACCAAAAAATCAAAATCTTCGTGGGTTGCTTCTTCAGATCCACTGGTTGACATTGCCGAATCTTCTTTAATAATATTATTTAATTTTTGTATCGTCCTCCCACATGCACTTGCATCTTGAAAATGAAGGTTTTTGAAACGTGGGTCTAAAATTGTTTCCAAAGCTGCAAGGGTGTTAAATTCAATGAGACCAAATATTTTTTTACATTCAGCCAGTAGGTTTGTGTGCAAATGACACAGTCTATTGATGATGAAAATTTTGTTAGCTGCGACGTCAGACAGTTAATCATGCGTATGATTTTGGAAAAGGTAACATAATTCTGGCCTGAAGATTCTCTTGTGACAAATTGAATGATTGTAACAAGAGGACTACCTGTTTCAATATTTCAATTTCTTGTCCAGTCACCAATTCAGGACTATTTGTAGCATCGAGTAAAAGCTGTGACATATCCAAAAATCTATCTAGTGAATTCCAACGTGTCTTAACGTCAAGAATATTTTTTTAGTACATCCCTCAGGAACTATCGATCTGTATTTTTCGGCAGGGAGTTTTTTTTTTTCGGCCGGCCATAGACAAACAAGTTTGCTAACAACACAAATATAGAATAAGAATGTGTTGAAAAAAATGCAATATTGACAACCAAAAAAGTATTATTTACAGTGTAAATGAGCGTTTAATGTATCAATTAACGTGTTAAATGAAATCATGATATTCGTGACATTGGTATACACACCGATACGAGTACTTTTGACCGATACCTACTTGATACTTATTTTTAAAGTATCGATACAAAAAGTACTTGGTATCGGAAGGAATGTATCGAGTAAGTACTTGTATTTACTCGTATCGTTTTATCCCTATTTATTACCCACCATAAATAACAAAGGCTCGCTTTCCATTTGGGCACGTTTCGGAAAAGACCCGCATAGTCCCGTTAGCCAGTGCATGTGATCGAAAAAAGTCCTCAGTGCCGTTCCTTAGTAAAGAGGAGAGCTTGGAGAGAGGTGGGGGACGATCCAGGCCACTAAAGAATCTCGCCAGAAATATTATTAAGCGCATACAATCCGTTCTACCCAATAAACGACCCTGAAATATAGCTCTAACTGTTTTAAAATCAAAGACATTCAACAATGTGTAATTGTTCGTATAGTAATAAAATAAATCTCATGTTTGTGTAAATTTCACCATGTTCAAGTTTTAATAAATTATTCACCCACTTTTCGTTGATCCTAATAAGTCAAGTAATATGTCATATGACTAGCTGAAGATTCATTATCATTATTAATATTCAAAAGTGATAATTTTAATTATTGTCAGAACAGTATGATTGAGAAGTTCCTTTCCCTAAATGCAGGCATCACAACCTCTATTCATAAAATTTACTGAATATCCATTTTGTTATTCTCTAATTTGACTTTTCTTTCAGTTCACTTTGAAGCATTTCAAGTTTTACAAAGTGTTTCATTATTTCCTGAATTCAGATTGCAGGCAGCAGCGTAAGAAAAATACAACGCCACTTCGTGTCTTTGCCCAAGTGAACTTGTAACAAGCGCTGTCTGTTAGCGCTTTATTTGAACGAGACTCTGTTATCGCGGACGAACGCACTACTTTTCACCTGTATTTTTTTTTCCCCCTCCTTCCGTAGCTGACGTTATCGATGGGCCGTTACCGCTATCGACTCCGCGCAGCTGAGTCAACAGTCGATCTCGACGAGCTTTGAAGCGACTGTTAAGTAGCGCTTCGAGCGGCATTCCGAATTCAGTTACGAGCTCCGTCATTACGTCGTTGTCTGTTTACCGAGTGACAGTAAACAGCCGTCACTCGGACGTACTTCAAAACAGGTCATCGTCGAAGTAAACTGCAAGCTGTATCTGTTTTAAAAGAATAATTAAAAAACCTCTTCACACGTGAAAGAAACGTCAACATTCATTTTAAGAAGACTAAATTCATGAACAATATTAAGAATTGAAACCCAGTGCAAAACACAGATTATGGAACTAGGTTGGATTTTTTATTCGACTTGTTTGAGTGACATACATATCTTTGTCTTCTGGGCACTCATGTGGGAAACTCAGCCAAAGGTTTAATTTCTCCTATTACTGCAGTGAGCATCTATTTTTTTTCCCCTTTCATCAGTCTTTAGACTGGCTTGATGCAATCCTCCATCCCTTCCTATCCTGCGCTAACCTCTTCATCTCTACATACTAATTACAACAGAGGTCCTCAATTTTCTGCTTATATATTCTAATTTCTGTCTTCCTCTACAGTTCTTACTTTCGACTGTTCCCTCTACTAACAAAATTAACTGATCCTACTTTTGTGTTAAAATATGACATACCATCCTGTCTCTTCTTTCTGTAAGCTTCTTCCACAAACTTCTTTTCTCACCCAGCATTTCCAAAAACTCTTTCATTTCATACTTTATCTGTCCACTTAATTTTCAGCTTCCTTCTATAGCACCACATTTTAAATGCTTCAATCTTCTTTCTTTCCGGTATTCCTAAAGTCCATGTTTCGCTACCATAAAGTGCTGTGCTCCATACAAAGAGTTTTATAAAGTTCTTTCTAACTCCTAGATCAATAATTGAAACAAAAAGATTTTTATATTTCATGAAGTCTCTTTTTCCTAGTGCTGTTTTGCCTTTAACATCATTTCTGCTTTGGCCATCAGTAGTAACTTTATGGACTAAGTAGTAAAATTCCATTACTTATCAGAGCATCAGGTTCAATAATGTTAAATACATAGGTGAATTAATTCATATTAATTCGCTTGGTAAGGAAGCAAACAGATCAAGAGCAAGAAAACTAGAACTGGCATAACCAACTGACTAAAGATACATACAATAAGAAGAACCTCTCAAGGTAAACCAAATTAAACACTGCAACACAATAATCAAAACTATAGAGTCTGTTCACGTCAGAATGTATGTTTTCCATGAGTACTGGAGAAATGGAAGAGATAGAGAAAAAGGAAGGGAAAAACTTGAGGAAATTCTGGAACCATTTAAAATGAAAAAGGAGAATTTAGACACCGGAAGGAAGGAAAAAGAAAATGAAATGATATAAGACACGATCAAAAAGAGGAAAATCATTATTATTATTATTATTATTTTTTTGTCACATAGTAAAAATGGGTAACAGCAGACTTCCAAAAAGATTTTTTTTCAGCCGTGTTTACAAGATTAAGAATGCCAACTAGTAGATCCGAGGAATAAAGAAGGATATTGTAGAGATCGGAATAACAGAAGATATAGTACAAGTCAGAGCTACTTTCAGAAGATTGGTGCCAATTTTACAGAGAGATTTGGGTGAGCGGTAACGCTCCGGCCCCCATTCGGAAGGACACCGGTTCGAATCCCCGTCCGGGCATCCAGATTGGGGTTTTCCATGGTTTCCCCAAATTACTCGAGCCGAATGTCGGGTTGCTTCCTTCAAAAAGGCCATAGCCGAATTCCTTCCAATTCCTTGTCCCCATTCATTTCCCGCCTCTAGGCGTCGACGAGGCGTAAAAGCCATAAGCCAAAAAGCGATACAAAATTTCAAGGGTGTTCAGGAGAAGAGTGAGAGCAATAACATCTGGATCAAATAAAGGAAGAAGCAACAAAGTGAAAGGATGTAGAACTATTGGAAGTCAACGAAAGAAGCATCGAGATTAATGCACGGGATTACTGTTCGTGGTCCTTACGTGGCCATAATCGAAGGGAAGATAAAAATAAGGGAAATACACGAATATTTCAAATAAATTTAATTATTTAAAAATTCACATCATAAGATGAATCTCACGTGTGTGTGTGTGTGTGTGGGGGGGGGGGGTTATTGGTGTCTTACCACATCTCACCAAATTTCACCAAAGATGGGGGGAGGGGTTTAAAACTTAAGAAATAACACCCCACGTAATTAATGGACGCCCCTTCACGCTTGCAGCCACACTGACGGGTACTCTGAGTGTGATAGAAGGCAAAGTATTCCTAGTCACTGTTTAATAACTAAATGCCCGAAATTGTGATAGTTCTAACACATTCACAAAATCTATTTTGTTCATTAATAGCACTTTCTCACAACATAAAAATCAAAATACTTATGAAAGAATTCTACGTATTTAAAACAAAATTACTTCGTTTCAATACTACGCATGAATTATTCACAGAAGTGGTAATGAATTGGGAATTCGCTACATTTTTTTTATACGGTCAATCTTTTCCGGTGACAATTCAGAAAGTTGATTCATCTGATCTACATCTACATCTACATATATACTCTGCAATTCACAAAATTGTGGGTGGCAGAGGGTGCTCAGCACCAAAGCTAATCTCTTTGCTGTGCATTCCAATCCCTAATGGTACGAGGGAAAAAAGAATTCATATAAGAATCAGTGCGGCACCTTATTTCTCTAATTTTATCTTTCCTGTCCTTCCGACTCAAATAGGTTGGTGGAAGAAGTGTTTCACTACACTCAAAAGTGAAAGTGGGAGTACGCATGTTTTCCAATAAGTTTAAACGATGAAGACACTCTTCTGTCCACAGTCACTGAAGTAAATTCCCCTTCGGATCCTGACTGCCTCTACGATACGTTAGCTTCTGCTTTCCGCGAGTGCAGAATCTATAACGCGTTGCTCCTGTTTAATAATCGAGATCCATCAGCGCACCGTGATTAAACGTCGAGCGGGCGGACTACACCGCCTTCGTTAGGAGCACAGCCGGCCTTTGAGGAGGGATCTCCGAGCTGTCATTAGGGACATCGGCGGAAACCTTCCGGCTCCGAGCGGCTTCAGCTACCTTAAGCCAGTATGAAATCATCCACATCCAAGTTAGAGCTGAAAGTTGCAAAAAAAGTAAGATGAGATTTCGTTAATAATCTCGTATCGTTCAATACTAACAAAAGGTTACCTTGGTCATCGTGACTGTCACGCTGACATCGTACGCTCGATATCGTTGATGCATTAATAATGGGCATAGATGATTTCACTTTCTGTCATAGATGTTGCTGTTATAGCTAGCTAAGAATATAAGATACCTTTTTTCATGCAAATTCTCCTTACAGTCAGGCCAGATGACAAAGGTGTCATCAACATATCGGATTTTGCAGGAGGTCTTACAACCCCTGAATTGTGCCCTCTCAACAATTTAATTCACCATCGAAGTGGAAGAAAAATGGACAACTGCCATTTCTCTATGTCCTGGTTCATAAGCGACGCGATGGACGTTTCGGCCATACTGTGTAGGCTACTGCAAGGCGACCGACACTAATAGATATCTTCACGCCATGTCGCACCATCACCCGGCAACCAAGAGAAGCGTATTAACATCACTGAACTTAAGAGCGAGGACAGTATGTTACTCGGAAAGTCCGAAGGAAGAAATGGAGACACTTACAAAAAATTTCCGAGCCAACGCCTATAGTGAATCCGATATAAGAAGGGTTTTTAGACCTAAAAAACTTATATAATCATACCAATGTACCAAGAAAATTCGTATGTCTCCCATACGTACTGTACATGGTATCAGTGACCGGATTGGGAAACTGTTAAAGCGGGTGGAGGTGCGAACAGTGTATAAGGCTCAGTTGGCCAGTCATTAACCAGGGTGAAAGACAGATTACACCCACACCAGCTTACGGGTGTTTATGAAATCCCCTGCAGCTGTGGCAGTGTTTACATCGGCGAGACAGGCCGCACTGTGGCGAAGAGACTTAAAGAACATATCCGCCACTACAAATATATCAACAGCGACAAATCTGCCGTCGTTAGCAATGCTATTAACACCGGGCATGAAATAAAATTTGAAGACACGAGGCTACTATGGAGAGAAGACCAGTGGTGGCCCTGACGGGTGAAAGAGGCAGCAGAAATTTTAAAGAATACCAACAACATCAAGGAAGATAGTGACCTTTTACTCTGCGATGCTTGGCGCTCGTTGCTATGTCAACATAAACAGTATCTCTGACGACGGCTGTAGGATACCAGCCGAAAGCTCAGTTTATGAAATATACAACGCGGCATAACCAGAGAGTCTATTAATTATGAACGAAAACGGCCGTGGAACTTTAACGTGGGTTTCGCAGTTATATGGCGCAATATCTAAGAAGGTTTACATATTTTAAACGTTTATTCGTTACCTTTGGGAGCGAAACAATAATAATTTAAGTGCATAAAGTCGGAGAACAGTTGGTTACCAGGTTGATACTTGACCCTTAAAGTACACTCTGCAAAATTTAAAAATTCCTGTTGGCTTCGAAAGCATCACGTTGTTTTTTTTATTGATACTGGGTAAACACTCATAATGATTGGTCATAGTATCTGTGACGGACAGAGAACTTAATACACATTCTATATTATTAAACAGTTGACCAATGAATTACCAGAATAGTTGATTCGGTAACATATTTCGTCTGATGTCCACTTAAAATAACCTAATAACTCACATACAGCGAACATGTAGAAAGAGCATTGACGAAAGTGTAAGGAAAATACCTGAAAATCAAAGAAAACGTAATGCATAAACTACAACACTAGTGAAAGTTTTAATTAAAATGAAATTTATCCTAAGCCGGAATGACAATTGACATTCGTCGTTATAGCAGAGACCATGAGTAATTTAATTTTTTTAAGTTTTTTTTTTTAGTTTGTTTCATTAGCGATATGTTATTATAAAGCAGAACAACGTTTTTTTCAGACGTAAAGTTTGCCGATATTTTTTATAACTATAAAACGCTACGAAAAGCAAACTTAATGAATCTATTATGGCAATTAATTTGGTAGCAGAAGCTTAGCTATTAAATTGTGGACATAACCCCAAATTTCTTTTAATGATGTCTCTGGTCGCTGTTTTGTGAGCGAAGGCTGACACGTGACACCGTTCTCCAGCCAATAGCTGTCGAGGCGAGTGAATGAGCTTACGAAATTTTATAGCAGACTAGTTGAAAATCTGAGGTTAATCAGTTGAAGAAGCTTGGGGATAAGCTTGCTTTTGTTTCTTTTATTTAATAAGGCGTCACTTTTATACACATCAGACGAAGAACTCTAAATACTTACCGAAGGCACAGTGTTTGATACTTAATGATAAACTAATTAGTTTCCCATAAAACTTTACTAAATGGGCGGTCCAGATAAAAATCGCTAAAAAGATCATTCATGGCTGAATGTTCTAGAAGAAAAAAGTTTGTGTCAGTCAGTCATATTGTAGCAGCCTGTCAAGAAATATCTTATCTTTTTATCTAATTTTAAACAAAGTTTTTATCTGTAACTATGATTTAATATATTTATCTTATAATTAGCTAAACCTATTTATGGCATTCCTGTATATCTAATCGCTTATTTTTCTACGTCTTAGTACTTACCTAGCAGTAATTTTTCGGCTTCATTGCGTTTCGTTTGGTTCTCAAACATTGGTCGTAATATAATCCTACTTTATATTAAACATTTTTGTTAATTCTTCTTGATATATCATATTTAGAGTGGCATCTTTGAGATTTACTCTCAGATTATTTCTGGGATTACTCAGCTGAATCTCTTTACAGTATTTCCTTTGTCTAGCATTTAAAATTATCAAAGGTTTTGTTCTGCGAAAGAGTCGTAAGAGAGTATTTTTGAACTCTCTAGCTTTGTAATTATGTTAAATGTAAATATGCAATTAACATCTGTCTATTTATATTCGCTACCAGGTAATTTCACCATTCAGAATGTTTATTTTTGAATCTTCTTCTAGTAATTGCATAAATCTGTTAGTATACTCAAAATATTCTGCGCTTATTTTATGTACTAAAATAGTTTGTTTAACACGACCAGCTTATGACCCAGTTTCTGCAGTCGCCAATGAAACTGTTTAGTAAGCTATCGATAGCTACGTTTTTTTTTTATTTTCTGATGCATTATAAAACTCATCATTACAAAATGTGTCAGTAAACGTGAATAGAAGTCGTCAGAAATCTTACACATTGGTCCATTTGATCTCATTAGCCCAAAAAAACATGTCTGCTTAAGATGAAGTAGATCTATTTCCACTATTAATTTTTTAAAGACACAAATGTTATTCAAACTTGTAACGCACCAATCAGGTGACGGTCATTTTATGCCTCGTCTATTTCGATCTCATTAGAGGCAGGAAAAGAGTGGGGAAAAGAACGGGAAGGAACTCGGTCGTGGCCTTTTGAAGGAACTATCCCGTCAGCATCTGGCGTGATATCGGGTCTGAATGCCGGATGGGGATTTGAACCCTTGTATTCCCGAATTCCATACAGTTAATAGTGAAAATAGACCGACTTCACTTCAGATTGTTTTTGACTTAGTGAGAGCAAGTAGAATGATGTTTAATGTTTCAGGCGGCTAATTCGGGTTTGGTGACATATTTTGTAATGTTATCGCTCACACAACACCATTCTCAGAATAGCAGAATATTTTTTTATTTGTTATTACACTAAGTAGGAACAACCGTCAGTCATAAATCCGACCTGGGAACTACTTTAGTCTGCGGAATATTTTTGCAGTTTGAAGCTACAATTAAGTAACTTAACATCAATTCTTGATACCCTTTACATTTTTAAAACTGCGTTCTGTAGGTGCATAATATTTGTAACTTCTGACTCATCAAAACTAGGAGGATTTTCCAATTTCAAGGGTGCAGAAATGGCAAAAAATTTTGCATGTTTATCCTTGTAAGGGGGAAAAATTTAAGTAAAGCAACGCTTTTGTGTTGTTTGGCAACTCACTCAAAATTAATGGTAATACACATTAACCCCTCAACTGTATAAAACATAAATTCACAGAAGTTATCAGTGATACATGAATACACTTGTGTTTTGCAGGACATGCGGAGAATGTGGGAAAAAAAAATCTTCGTGAGTTTATATTTGCTTTCATCTTTCCTGTTTCCAGAATTTTGTTTTATTTTAATCATAGGAATAAAACTGGTTTGTTTTCATCAGTCATATCTATGCCACATTTGTTTTGAAACGGTGAACATTTGATCTACAAAAAAGTATGGAACTAGAGGTGGGTGATAAATGTGACCTTTTACGAACATTACTGGTTGTAGTAAAGAGAACGTAAATAAAACACATTTGGGAACACATCGCGCACTGCGATCTGCAGTGGCCATTTATTTTTGCCTCCGCTGTTGGCTGCCCTGAATCACGGCCCGCGCCTGAGTCGGCCGCGGAGCGCGTCGATATGGCCTTAATAATGCAGCCGCCCTCACGGGCCATCGATAAAGAGTTTACCAACAGCCACGTCCTCAAGCCCTGCACCCCCTGAGCACCGCTGACGTCATACACGGAGGACTTTATGGCACTCGGGGAGCCATCCGTGGTGTTTCCCTGTCTGAGGTCCCCTGTAACGTAGCGAGGGATCTGTGGCCAGCCTGCAATCAATTAGCCGGCAGGTAGGGATGGGCAAATGAAAAAATATATCGATAAATATCGTATCGATATGTAATAAGAATAAATATCGATATGTCGATATATATTCCTCGATACATATCGATACTGTTTGATATATCGAAATACTTTTCTTGATACATATTCATATGTTTGTATATATCGAGAAGATATTTATCGATATGTCGATATATCGAAGGAACGGGAAGGAATTATGCCATGGCTTTTTTGAAGGAAGCATCCGGGCATTCGCATGGAGTGAGTTGGGGAAACCATGGAAAACCCAAATCTGGAAGCCCGGACGGAGATTGCAACCTGCGTTCTCCCGAATGCGAGGCCAGAGCGTTAAGCGCTCACCCACCACGCTTGGTGGCTGGTGAGGCTTTGAATATGGTGTCTGAATGTCTGTGGAGGAGTGGCAACCCATTGTTTCTGAATAGCTGAAACCAGAGAGGGTAGTGATGTTGGACGTTGGGGTCTGGAGCGAAGTCGACGCACTAACTCAGCCCATAGGTGTGTCCTATTAAAAGGATTATAATAAAAAATAATATTGTAAATGTTTATGCAATTATCCAAGAAATATTTATGATAATAACGATAGGGAGGATTAATGCAATTCTCTGTCTCAAAAATTAAAAAAAATACTGCAATAAAAAAAATTGAAGCGAGAATGGCATTCGAGACGATCTTTTTTGGGTCAAAACTACATTCAAATAGTGAACTTTTTTCACTATCATTTATTATTTTTTTATATTCATGCACCAATAATTAAAACTCCTGTAGGAATAACTAACGAAATAAAAGCTCTGATTATATTAATGTTATAATTATCATCTTGATTATTTCAAACTTTTTAATTGCAAGTTAATTGTACTAATTATACTAGATATATATCTACTTCATCAATAAATTGAAATGTATAGCAATAATCGTACAACGTCTACAAAATGTCTAATTCATGCTGCTGCTTCAAATACAAAAATAGAAAAATTATTTATTTTAAGTTGTGTTAAATCATTTCAGTGGTGTTATTGTCCACAAATCACTGTCTCAGCTTTGCTGTGTCGTATCCGAACTAATACTCTACCGTATGCAGCACACAGTGGTTAAAATGTGTTCATATTTTCTCCCACATTTAGAGTTTGCTTAAGTGCAATAAGGGGACCACGCATAACCACGAAAATCTCCCCTATATCATGACACCACCTCCTCCGTTCTTCACTGTTGGCATTGCGCATGATGACGATTTTTTTTTATAACCACCCTCCGCAATGCACAACTGTCCATATCCGTCATTAATGAGCTCTGCCTGGTCTTGATTGTGATTATTGTTTCACAATCACGTCACCAACAGTCAACTTGGGCAGCTGCATATGGCTTGAAATCTCCTTGATTGATTTCTTACTCAGGTGACTTCCAAAGGCTAGTCCACGTTTGAAGTCAACTTGGGCAGCGGCCAATGGCTTGAAATCTCCCTGATGGATTTCTTACTCGGGTGACTTCCAATGGCTAGTCCACGTTTGAAGTCAACTTGGGCTGCCAATGGCTTGAAATCTCCCTGATGGATTTCTTACTCGGGTGACTTCCAATGGCTAGTCCACGTTTGAAGTCAACTTGGGCAGCTGCATATGACTTGAAATCTCCCTGATGGATTTCTTACTCGGGTGACTTCCAAAGGCTAGTCCACGTTTGAAGTCAACTTGGGGCAGCTGCCAATGGCTTGAAAATCTCCCTGATGGATTTCTTACTCAGGTGACTTCCAAAGGGCTAGTCCACGTTTGAAGTCAACTTGGGCAGCTGCCAATGGCTTGAAATCTCCCTGATGGATTTCTTACTCGGGTGACTTCCAATGGCTAGTCCACGTTTGAAGTCAACTTGGGCAGCTGCCAATGGCTTGAAATCTCCCTGATGGATTTCTTACTCGGGTGACTTCCAAAGGCTAGTCCACGTTTGAAGTCAACTTGGGCAGCTGCCAATGGCTTGAAATCTCCCTGATGGATTCTTACTCGGGTGACTTCCAAGGCTAGTCCACGTTTGAAGTCAACTTGGGCAGCTGCCAATGGCTTGAAATCTGCCTGATGGATTTCTTACTCGGGTGACTTCCAATGGCTAGTCCACGTTTGAAGTCAACTTGGGCAGCTGCCAATGGCTTGAAATCTCCCTGATGGATTTCTTACTCGGGTGACTTCCAAAGGCTAGTCCACGTTTGAAGTCAACTTGGGCAGCTGCCAATGGCTTGAAATCTCCCTGATGGATTTCTTACTCGGGTGACTTCCAATGGCTAGTCCACGTTTGAAGTCAACTTGGGCAGCTGCCAATGGCTTGAAATCTCCCTGATGGATTTCTTACTCGGGTGACTTCCAAAGGCTAGTCCACGTTTGAAGTCAACTTGGGCAGCTGCCAATGGCTTGAAATCTCCCTGATGGATTTCTTACTCGGGTGACTTCCAAAGGCTAGTCCACGTTTGAAGTCAACTTGGGCAGCTGCCAATGGCTTGAAATCTCCCTGATGGATTTCTTACTCGGGTGACTTCCAATGGCTAGTCCACGTTTGAAGTCAACTTGGGCAGCTGCCAATGGCTTGAAATCTCCCTGATGGATTTCTTACTCGGGTGACTTCCAATGGCTAGTCCACGTTTGAAGTCAACTTGGGCAGCTGCCAATGGCTTGAAATCTCCCTGATGGATTTCTTACTCGGGTGACTTCCAAATGGCTAGTCCACGTTTGAAGTCACTTGGGCAGCTGCCAATGGCTTGAAATCTCCCTGATGGATTTCTTACTCGGGTGACTTCCAATGGCTAGTCCACGTTTGAAGTCAACTTGGGCAGCTGCCCAATGGCTTGAAATCTCCCTGATGGATTTCTTACTCGGGTGACTTCCAATGGCTAGTCCACGTTTGAAGTCAACTTGGGCAGCTGCATATGGCTTGAAATCTACCTGATGGATTTCTTACTCGGGTGACTTCCAAAGGCTAGTCCACGTTTGAAGTCAACTTGGGCAGCTGCCAATGGCTTGAAATCTCCCTGATGGATTTCTTACTCGGGTGACTTCCAAAGGCTAGTCCACGTTTGAAGTCAACTTGGGCAGCTGCCAATGGCTTGAAATCTCCTGATGGATTTCTTACTCGGGTGACTTCCAATGGCTAGTCCACGTTTTGAAGTCAACTTGGGCAGCTGCCAATGGCTTGAAATCTCCCTGATGGATTTCTTACTCGGGTGACTTCCAAAGGCTAGTCCACGTTTGAAGTCAACTTGGGCAGCTGCCAATGGCTTGAAATCTCCCTGATGGATTTCTTACTCGGGTGACTTCCAATGGCTAGTCCACGTTTGAAGTCAACTTGGGCAGCTGCCAATGGCTTGAAATCTCCCTGATGGATTTCTTACTCGGGTGACTTCCAATGGCTAGTCCACGTTTGAAGTCAACTTGGGCAGCTGCCATATGGCTTGAAATCTCCCTGATGGATTTCTTACTCGGGTGACTTCCAAAGGCTAGTCCACGTTTGAAGTCAACTTGGGCAGCTGCCAATGGCTTGAAATCTCCCTGATGGATTTCTTACTCGGGTGACTTCCAATAGGCTAGTCCACGTTTGAAGTCAACTTGGGCAGCTGCCAATGGCTTGAAATCTCCCTGATGGATTTCTTACTCAGGGTGACTTCCAAAGCTAGTCCACGTTTGAAGTCAACTTGGGCAGCTGCCAATGGCTTGAAATCTCCCTGATGGATTTCTTACTCAGGTGACTTCCAAAGGCTAGTCCACGTTTGAAGTCAACTTGGGCAGCTGCCAATGGCTTGAAATCTCCCTGATGGATTTCTTACTCAGGTGACTTCCAAAGGCTAGTCCACGTTTTGAAGTCAACTTGGGCAGCTGCCATATGGCTTGAAATCTCCCTGATGGATTTCTTACTCGGGTGACTTCCAATGGCTAGTCCACGTTTGAAGTCAACTTGGGCAGCTGCATATGGCTTGAAATCTCCCTGATGGATTTCTTACTCGGGTGACTTCCAATGGCTAGTCCACGTTTGAAGTCAACTTGGGCAGCTGCATATGGCTTGAAATCTCCCCGATGGATTTCTTACTCGGGTGACTTCCAATGGCTAGTCCACGTTTGAAGTCAACTTGGGCAGCTGCATATGGCTTGAAATCTCCCTGATGGATTTCTTACTCGGGTGACTTCCAAAGGCTAGTCCACGTTTGAAGTCAACCTTGGGCAGCTGCCAATGGCTTGAAATCTCCCTGATGGATTTCTTACTCAGGTGACTTCCAAAGGCTAGTCCACGTTTGAAGTCAACTTGGGCAGCTGCCAATGGCTTGAAATCTCCCTGATGGATTTCTTACTCAGGTGACTTCCAAAGGCTAGTCCACGTTTGAAGTCAACTTGGGCAGCTGCATATGGCTTGAAATCTCCCTGATGGATTTCTTACTCAGGTGACTTCCAAAGGCTAGTCCACGTTTGAAGTCAACTTGGGCAGCTGCCAATGGCTTGAAATCTCCCTGATGGATTTCTTACTCAGGTGACTTCCAAAGGCTAGTCCACGTTGAAGTCAACTTGGGCAGCTGCATATGGCTTGAAATCTCCCTGATGGATTTCTTACTCGGGTGACTTCCAATGGCTAGTCCACGTTTGAAGTCAACTTGGGCAGCTGCATATGGCTTGAAATCTCCCTGATGGATTTCTTACTCGGGTGACTTCCAAAGGCTAGTCCACGTTTGAAGTCAACTTGGGCAGCTGCATATGGCTTGAAATCTCCCTGATGGATTTCTTACTCGGGTGACTTCCAATGGCTAGTCCACGTTTGAAGTCAACTTGGGCAGCTGCATATGGCGTGAAATCTCCCTGATGGATTTCTTACTCGGGTGACTTCCAAAGGCTAGTCCACGTTTGAAGTCAACTTGGGCAGCTGCCAATGGCTTGAAATCTCCCTGATGGATTTCTTACTCAGGTGACTTCCAAAGGCTAGTCCACGTTTGAAGTCAACTTGGGCAGCTGCATATGGCTTGAAATCTCCCTGATGGATTTCTTACTCAGGTGACTTCCAAAGGCTAGTCCACGTTTGAAGTCAACTTGGGCAGCTGCCAATGGCTTGAAATCTCCCTGATGGATTTCTTACTCAGATGACTTCCAAAGGCTAGTCCACGTTTGAAGTCAACTTGGGCAGCTGCATATGGCTTGAAATCTCCCTGATGGATTTCTTACTCGGGTGACTTCCAATGGCTAGTCCACGTTTGAAGTCAACTTGGGCAGCTGCCAATGGCTTGAAATCTCCCTGATGGATTTCTTACTCGGGTGACTTCCAATGGCTAGTCCACGTTTGAAGTCAACTTGGGCAGCTGCATATGGCTTGAAATCTCCCTGATGGATTTCTTACTCGGGTGACTTCCAAAGGCTAGTCCACGTTTGAAGTCAACTTGGGCAGCTGCCAATGGCTTGAAATCTCCCTGATGGATTTCTTACTCAGGTGACTTCCAAAGGCTAGTCCACGTTTGAAGTCAACTTGGGCAGCTGCCAATGGCTTGAAATCTCCCTGATGGATTTCTTACTCAGGTGACTTCCAAAGGCTAGTCCACGTTTGAAGTCAACTTGGGCAGCTGCATATGGCTTGAAATCTCCCTGATGGATTTCTTACTCAGGTGACTTCCAAAGGCTAGTCCACGTTTGAAGTCAACTTGGGCAGCTGCCAATGGCTTGAAATCTCCCTGATGGATTTCTTACTCAGGTGACTTCCAAAGGCTAGTCCACGTTTGAAGTCAACTTGGGCAGCTGCATATGGCTTGAAATCTCCCTGATGGATTTCTTACTCGGGTGACTTCCAATGGCTAGTCCACGTTTGAAGTCAACTTGGGCAGCTGCATATGGCTTGAAATCTCCCTGATGGATTTCTTACTCGGGTGACTTCCAATGGCTAGTCCACGTTTGAAGTCAACTTGGGCAGCTGCATATGGCTTGAAATCTCCCCGATGGATTTCTTACTCGGGTGACTTCCAATGGCTAGTCCACGTTTGAAGTCAACTTGGGCAGCTGCATAAGGCTTGAAATCTCCTTGATGGATTTCTTACTCGGGTGACTTCCAATGGCTAGTCCACGTTTGAAGTCAACTTGGGCAGCTGCCAATGGCTTGAAATCTCCCTGATGGATTTCTTACTCGGGTGACTTCCAATGGCTAGTCCACGTTTGAAGTCAACTTGGGCAGCTGCATATGGCTTGAAATCTCCCTGATGGATTTCTTACTCAAGAATCTTCTAATGGCTAGTCCACGTTTGAAGTCACTGCTTCTCTAATGACGACACAATATTCCTCGCCTCCTTTTGTACTAGTGGATTCACCTGTGTCGCGACATCTAGAGTTCAGTTCCGCATTACATACTGTACATCAGCATAATTTTGATATATATATATATATATATATATGTGTGTGTGTGTGTGTGATGTACAAATAAGCTGAAAGTTTGAAATAACTCGAAAACGAACTCTATAACAGTTTTTTTTAAAAAAATATTTTTTGCATTATTTACCATTTAGTTTGAGTATGGAATCAAGGTCATTTCAAGGTCAATGTAAGTTTCTTAAATGGAAATCTACATTATTTTTACTGTTTATTCTTATTCTTTGTACTTTTTGGAAAACCTTTCACATCAAAAACTTTTCAGTTTAGTTCTTAGATTGACAGTTATTCTGAAAACAAACTGTTATCAAAGAAAATATTAACTTGGCACCCAAATGGACATTTCAATATATCAATATATATATTATAAACAACTAGTCGATCAAACCACCTTAATGATCAAACTGAATCCCTTCTACCTCAAGGCAATTAGTAATTTTTGAAAGAAAGATAAATGTGTACACAAAAGTTGTTTCTTAATGTAGGCATAGCGTAGGGACGGAAGTCATTCCAGTTAGAATAGCTACTGGTTACAAGTTACTGGACAGGGATGCTCGATACCAACTCATCGGGCCTTCTAACAGGGCACTCGAAAACAGGAAAAGCAGCACATCAAAAAATTTGCAACATTGAGGATGACGTCATTGGGCAAGTTAGATAGTATACATTGGCAAAATTCTGGCATACAAATAGGGAGGGGAATAATTCACCCTTATTCCTCACATGACAACGCCTTAAATTCGGTGTAAATTCGCAATTTTGCAACAGTTGGTTGCAACTGAAGACGAAGAATCAGGTGATCGAAACGTCCCAAGAGTACGACACTGTGACGCTGCTGGAAGATCAAGAAGTTTCTGTCAGTTAACAGTTCTGTGAAACCGTTTGGCTTTACGCAGTTCATGTCCAACACGATTCTGTACTTACTTATTCCAAAAAAGGAACGGTCATCTCTTTTTTATATCAAAGTTCAGCAGAATCTTTTAATTTTTTGCTTTCTGCTTTACATTTCTTTGTCATCGGGCTCATTAGAGGCGAAAGAGGATTTTAGACAAGGAACGGGAGTTAATTCGGCCATGGGCTTTTGAAGAAATTATTCCGGCTTTAGCTTAAAGTGATTTCGGGAAAACAATGGAAAAATGAAATCTGGATCGCCGAAGGGACTCGAACCAGCGTCCTCCCGAATGCGAGAGTCGAGCGTTACTGCTCAGCAAGCAACCATGCTCCGTAATCTCCCAGAAAATAAGGTGTTATTTACAATGGTTTCTCTCTGGTTTTTCTTTTGACTTTAGACATGCACAGAGAATTGAATTGGCAGAAGTTTTTTTTGTTGCACGAAATGTTTGAAATGAAAACTTGCAAGAACTGTCGATTTAACTGTATTTTCTGTCCTCTGTACGAACAAGGAATAAATATCTCTCGGGCAGTTTTTTGCTACCTGCAACCGTTTTCAGAATGGCACAGAATGTTCAGGGTTTCAAGTCGACGAGTATGACAACCGTATCAAAAGCATTAGGCGTCTAGGAAATGAAAGGTTGGAGATAGCCATTCTGTGCTGTACCTTTCTTTATCGATTAAGATTCATTTAAAAGGTTGCCATACGCAACATTCAAAAACGCTAAAAATCTAATTTATACTATTAATAAAACTGTAAATGGCAAAAAGTCTGTAAGTTGAAGATACATTAGACAAATTTGGATTAGTAAGCTAAAGAGCATGAATAACTTTTATTTTTTAAAAAAAGAAATAAAGAAAAATTGTATGTATATCCGTATTTCTGTAAATTGAAATGAACAGAATTCACACAGAATCTATCATTTTGATTTTAATGGCGTTTCGAAGTAGGACCGGAGATGTAATAGGGCATGTTTCAGTTTGACGTGAAGCCGGAAAAGTGGAAAAATTTCCGTAAAATATCCACAAATTAACTCGCATTTTACGTTGATCGTGATTCACGCAAAACCGTCAGTATTTCTCGCAGTCGTAATGCTTGCTTTACGAATTAAATACTGTTTCTCGTTTAGTTCATTATGATTTGAAGATAATCGATTTGAGCATCATATCTGTCTCTATATATATATATATATGAATCAAAAATAAACTAGAACGAAGGTATCGGCTTTTCTTGTGGTTAATAATTCGCCTATTTTCAGCCATGTGCGGATTTAACAGCGAGATCAACAGACGTAGCGGTTGTCGCTCCGTTGGGGCCATGTTAGGAGCGTAATCCGCTTGGTCCCACAAATTGAATCTGAGCCTCGAGATCCGTAATTAGCAAAGCTTACGCCAAGATCACGCGAGGAGATCAATGTAAATGTGAAGGCTCAGTAATTAATTACGACTGGCGTGCAATTAATCCATAAATCAGCAGTACTGGCATGGCGGCTCGCCCCAGAGCAAAAATTAGCATTCCATTCAACGTGACGTTCATACGAACTGCCCCAAACAATAGCAGACAATGACAGACTAGGCTTTCGGTTATGATCCGCAGTAAATTAATTAGTATGTATTTGGCAATGTTACGATTAAAATTGTGGCTGATTTTACTTTTTTTGTTTTTCGGTTATGAAACACTTAGTATCTCTGAATAATTGTTATTGGAATATTAAAATGCAGTGTGATGGAACGACGCACTCGTGGTTCTTAGAGAAACATATGTTATATTTTGTTTTGTGCTCCCACGACACCTTGGCTTGAGTGACTCAGATGTCACGTGACCATTACCATCGTGTCAGTAATGCAACGCTTCTTCTTTACATTGAAAGAGCACTTGATTTCTTGAAGATAAGTCATCAATGTTTAAAGTTTGGATCTTCCAGCCGTCGTTTTATGTCCAAATGTGAGTATAAACGGTCAGCTCTGCAAAGTGTTTAAATCCATGAGAATTTTATTCAGGCCATTGTGTAATTCCTTGACATCCTTAGTCTGTCCTGCTCATAGGGTCATAAAATTACAATACGCGTTGCATTGTTTGAGATATTTTGTTTTTAATTTTTTGGCTTATACCTTTTCCATCGGTTTTATATAGAACTAGCTTTTACCCTCGATTTCTTAGGTCAAAAATTAAAATTTAATTGGTTGAATTGTATTGGATATAGAAACCTGTAAGTTACGTAAAAGGTGTCGCACAAACTGACTGCGAGAGAAACAAAGCCTAAGCTACCGATATAACTTTACATAGACTTACACACATGTCACCGTTAAGTTGTTGTTAAAAATTTCATTTTTCATCCCGACAAATACATCCTATGTCATTCCTAGTAATATGTTGTATATTTCCTTGTCAAATTTCAGTATGATCGGTTCAGCCGTCTGTTCGTGAAAACGTAACAAACAGAAAAAGTGGCAGAGTTACATTCGCATTTACAATATCAGTGTAGATAGTAGGTGATATTGTAAAAGTATTATTCTTTCCTTTGATAACTCCTGTTATAGTTTGTTTAGGCTTCTACGAAGCGTTAGCTTGAGCGACTCAGGTATCGCATCACCATTACCATCGCGTCGGTAACACAGAGCGCGTTAATACCTGTCGAGTACCGCAGTTGGTTTCTGCTTCATTCGGCAACAGCCTTGTCTCCCGGGGACGAAATTCGAACGTCAAACGCATTGTGGCTACGGAGGGACTGTATCGGCGGCATCCCATTCCGCCAATC
>JARYHS010002372.1:0-29509 GCA_031002005.1 Vandiemenella viatica
ACTAGTAAAGCTAATTCGAAGTTACATATCAGGTAGATCTTTCCGTGTGATCGTAGGTATTGATCTATCAACACGCCGCCCCATAAATGCAGGAGTACCACAAGGATCGGTAATAGGACCTGTACTATACAATCTATATACAGCCGATATACCAGCTCCAACTACAATTCGTACCGCCCTTTACGCAGATGATACGGCTTTTTTCACGGCACATAGGTACAAAGCTGCTGCCATCCGCCGACTACAACAGGTCCTACAGCAAACAGATGTCTGGGCCAGAAGGTGGAGAATCACCCTCTGGAAAAACCCAAGCCATCATGCTGACGAGGTGCCTGGGGAAGCGAGATCGCCAGCAAAATCGCACCAAGAAGCTGCACCTAAATGGAGAAGAGATAGAGTGGTCTGCCACTGTGAAATACCTAGGTGTCACTATGGACTCCCGGTTAACCTGGAAAAGCCACATCGAGGACACTCGACGAAAAGTCGCAGCTAGGCTCAAAGAACTGTACCCTATCCTCAATCGGGACAGCTCATTATCAGCCGGTACCGGAGCCAGTATATATTGCAGTCTAGTTCACCCGGTAATTGAATATGCGTGCCCGGTGTGGGGCTATGTATCAAAAACCAGATTGGGCAGACTGCAAACAATGCAAAACAGAGCACTTCGGCGGGCACTACATGTCGCGAACCGGTTCCCAACAGCCGACCTACACGAAGCCGCAGGTGTCCCGCTGCTCCAAGGAAGAATATTGGCGATAATCATATCCTTCTACAGAGCTGCCAGAACGTCCACAAATCCACTAATTGCAAATCTCGGACAGTATAACAATACAGATGACAAACACGAAACATCCTAACAAGAAATTGAAACAACGAAATAGCAAAATTAAAGACATACCAACAAAAAAAGTCACTCAACCTGAAAGTCTGAAGGACAAGTCCAGAGACAAAACCTTCACCACTACTGCTTGAAAATATAAAAGCAGAAATTGCTCTCGGGCGCGGCGTGGTGCTATACGCGAAATGTCAATGTAGAGCGTACAGTAAACAAAAATATGGTCATGGTAATGGATTACTGTCAGAAGTTAGGTTTTTTACAGATGACATAATGTTATGTCATAGGATAAAAACCGTAGAAGACCGTAAACAGCCGGAGGGTGATCTAGATACGATATCTAGCTGGGTGAGTCTACATGGGATGAAGATATATGCAAAGAAGTGCCAGCTTATTAGATACACAGATAGAAAGCTAAAGGCTGATTATGATTATAAAGCGAGGATCTACCACGGAAGTAAGGGAATTGGGTTACAACACGTTGGTTGCACCACTGCTCGAATATGGTGGTGTACTATGGGACCCACATTTTGGGTATCAAATACAAGAGTAGGAGGGGGTGCACAGAAGGGCTGATAGATTTCTCTTTGGAAATTACCGCAGGACACAATCGATAACTAATATCATAAAGGAGCTGGAGTGGGATTCATTGGAAGACAGGAGGAGAGTGAAGAGAGTAATGGGAGTGTACAAGACATATGTTGGAGATGAGGCATGGAAAGAGTAAGAATTAAATGTAATGAATGGAAGGCAAAAGATGACCACGACCACTTGATTTGGGGCATAAAGGCGTACGAAAATTTTCTTTTGTAGGGAAGGGTGTAAGGAACTGGAATAAATTACCACTAGAAATGATAAATAATCTACCTAACATCCAATAATACGATGTCGCAATAAGCGTCTAAGCCCCAAGACATGGGCAGAATGCGCAACCAATAAAAACACAGCTACAGTGACACAGAACTTGAGGTTCCTTGTTTTTTTCCAGAGACTACTTTGAATGTTTAGTTCAGGGATAGTCAACCTTTTCTACCTACCCTCAACTTTTATATCTCTGCTAGTAGTAAACCGTAACATTTTTTTTTGTTTTTTTGTTTTTTTGTTTTTTTGTTTTTGGTTAGTCGCTTTATCTCTCGCCGAGGTCATTAGAGACGGGAGAGGACTGGGCGAAAGGAACTGGAAGGAATTCGACTATAGCCTTTTTAAAGGAAGCATCGCAGCATTTGCCTGGGTTGATTTGGAGAACAATGGAAAACCCAAATCTGGATAGCCGGACGAGGATTCGAACGAGTGCTTGTTAAGAGACGCCTTGGAAGAACTAGGGCAGTGAGAGGAAGAAGGATATATAAGATCACAGACAACATCGGAGAAAACGGCAACTGCATGGACATGAAGAGGAGGGCAGAAGATAGAAAAGCATGGAGGGCAGCCATGTGAAAACCTGCGTTAGGGCAGGACACTGATGGCAATGACAAGTATTTCAGATGTATATAAGTAGTCCAAACGAACCACAACGTAAAGTACATTCAAAATACGAGCAACATTACAAAATCACGGATATGAGCTTTGTTCTGTAACAATTGTATTTAGTTAAGCAAAAGGGAAAAATGATTTCGTTCAAACCATTATCGGACTGACTGAGATGCGACATACAACGAAAGAGAAGCGATGTATCAGCAAAAGTGGTTCACAAGGAAATTACTACGTTGTTACTAGAACAATTAAATTATGATCCAATACTGAAAGAGATAAGAACCGCCACAGAGGCATAAATTGCGTTCGAAAAGAATTCCCGATAAACGCCGGAAGCGAACGGGGAAAAAGTTTCGGCCGACGCCTAAAATTATGTCCATAATTTCATTTGGCGAAACCTGGCGGCAGTGAAAATTTACAGAGATCGCTGGTTTTAGCCGCCGCTAATTAACCCTAAACGAAATTAAATCACCGCTGTCGACCGGAGCCGGCACGGAACCCACTAAATCACAACTGCCACGCAAATTAACAATGTGTGCACAGCAATAAAATGTCAGCCGTGTCCATAAATCGTAAATTAAACTGTCCCGGAATACACCGGAGAGAGGGAATCCGTGACGGACAAAGCTCACTGACATACGGCATTCCGCCAAATACAAGCTCCAAATTTTTGCAAATTTGTTCCTCGTGTTACAATTTAAATTCAGAGAATTGAAGAAATAGCTATCCAAAGTCAAAAAAATAACATAAACACTATCCATAAATTAGTAAGCACGAAGATGTTTACAATAAATTAAATATTACTTATGCTTATTACGGTTTGATTGACGTATTCCATTTGTTCTAATGAACTGCATTTCAAAAAAACTGAAGAAATAAATAACCAAAGTAAAAAAATTAAACAGAATTCAGAGTAGTAGTATAGTATTTTGTCAGTATTTCTCGAAAGGAATAGAGATATGCAAGAATTTGATTCTTTCTCCCCTCCCCCCACCCCCCACACCCACATCAACATACTGAAATGCAATAAGAATGGCATTTTTAATCCGAAGATTTGTTAATTTAATCCGCACTGGGTGGAAATTTAAAAACGATTTCTTCACGCATTTTTACCTATTCACTGACCTAATAATGTGCATAATTAACATTAGCCTGTGCTCTTTATCCACTTAGCTCATTGAAGCGATTCGATTCAGTATTAACAGAGCCAGTGCAGAAGATACGTTGTAAACTTAGTCTACTGTAAATCGATGGGCAATAAAACTTCGCGATTGCAAGCCTATAAAAGTCACAATCGTTGATGAAAACCGCAGCGGACGTCCGATCACTGGCACAGACGATAAACGTCGACGATTCGATTCGAAATATCCGGCGAGTCACTCAAAAGCATATCGCAAACCGTGCTGGAGTATCCAAGCAACGTGTTATCTTTATTATTGAACAATTGGTATACCGTAAAATGCACACATCTCCCGCGCAATTCTATTGGCTAAGCAAAATCTGAAGTTTGAACCTATTCCACACCCTCTTTACTCCCTCGATCATGCACCTTGAGATTTTTTTTTTTTTTTTTTCGAATCTACTCAAGAGAGGCCTCATGGGTAAAAATTACACCTCGGACGATAAAGTGAAGGCAGCCGTCAAATCCTGGGTTCGAGAAAAGTCGGAAGAATTTTTCAGTGACGGAATAAAAAAACTTGTTACACGTTGGGAGAAATGTGTTAGCCTTAACGGATACTACGTTGAAAAGTAAATATATGAGATTGAAGCTAACGAATTGTACTTTAAGATTTTTCCGGGTCCTGCTATTTATTTTTGTTCGTGTTCATAAGCATGTACCGAGCGTGGTGGGTGAGTGGTTAACGCTATGGCCTCGCAATCAGGAGCACGCCGGTTCGAATCCCCATCCGGGCAGCCAGATTTTGGTTTTACATGGTTTCCTCAAATCACTCAACGCGAATGCCGGGATGCTTCCACCAAAAGGCCATGGCCGAATTCCTTCCCGTTCGTTGTCCCCAGTCCCATTGTTAGGTATTTGGTTGCTTGAAATAATTAGTCCGTAGAAACAATTTTCACCTTGTCTGTTTTCCCGTGCACTTTAAACTGATATCACATAACAAGATTCGTGTTGATGCAAAGATACTAAGTGCGAACGTAAACAAATGCTCCAGAGGTTCTAACTTTTAACGGACTTGCAACTCCTTCAAAACTAAACTTTTTCCAACCAAAACTTGTCTCTGTGGTTGGCTTTATATAGTCACTACAGAAATTTCCAGAATAATACACAGAATGCCGCTCGATGTTCCTCGAACGGCGACAATGCAGTTAAAAATCAAAATCACATTAAAACAATCAGAATTAATACAGAATCATTCACAATCATTATGAATCACAAGAAAATAAAAATTAAAGATATTTACAAGTTTTTACACACAAAATTATCTGCATTAATCAGCACAAACCATCCCTAATTGTCCTCTAAACATTGTAGCGCACGTCGATACTTACAAATACAAACCTTTAATCAATGTTTCATACATAATGCTGTATTTGATCGTACTGCATAGCATTGACATAGTTTCTTTCAATAAAGCGATGTTCCTTTCTTCTTCTTCTCTTCGATATCGGCCATCTAAGGACCACGAAAAGTAATCCTGTACATTTATTTCGATCTTTCTTTTCTTGACTTCCAATAATTCTTCATCCTTTCACTTTGCTGTTTCCTCCTTTCTTCCATCCATACGTTATTACATTTCCTCTTCTCCTTCACCTGGAAACTCTTTAAATTTTGAATCAATCTCCTGAAAGTTTCTCTCTCTTGTATTAAATCTTCTGTTATTCCGATCTCAAAAATATCTTTCATTACTCCTTGGCTCCATTGGTTGTCCCTCGTACTCTTGTAAACATGGTTGAAAATTCTTTTTGTAAGTCTGTTGTTATCTTTTCTAATTATGTGACCAAAACAAAACTGATTCTCCTCTTTCTGATCGTGTCTGACATCGTTTCAGTGTCTTCTTCTTTGTATATATCTTTACTACTCTGGTGTCTAAACTCATTATTTTCAATTTTCAGTTTATACAAAGTCAGAATTAATTACAGGAAAAATATACAAAACCGTAATTAGTCCACTCAATGGTTGCTATACATAATTCTTAAAATACAATTTGATTAAAGAGCTTGTAACAGCCCTGAAATCTGAACTTAAATGAAATTGTATTTTGTGAATCATTTGTAGTAAGCTGGAGTTTGGTTAAAATGATCCTGTATGTTTGTTTCACAATTGACTATAAATCAATGTATACAGACTTTGTTTTACGAAAAGAAATTATTTAAAGGCCATTTAATATGTTTAAGTATATAATTATGTAAGATAATTGCTTAAATGTACGTAACTCCAAGTATTAATGCAAGTTACGATGTATAAAGGACAATTTGCTACAGTTTAAAATGATTTATGTGAATAAGTTTTGTGTTTAAGCATCTTTATTTTCCATTTCTGACCAATTTGTATTGATTGTATATGATTATGAATGAATTCTGATTGTATTTAAAATGTTTAAATTGTTTGAGTATTGTTAATGTTCGAGAAATATCTGTCGGAATCTTTTGAAGTGTTCTAGAAATTTCGGTGGAGTTTATATAAAGCGATCATCCAAGACAGAGTAGTTAGTTAGTTTTTCGGCAAAGTTTTCACCGACTCAATTTGCTACTGCCGGGAACCGTATTGTCTGTGGAAGAAGTGTTGTATGCAATCTCTGGATTGTATGAATGCATGTAACCAGTATCGTTGACGTCGAGTTTTATGAAAATAAAGCAAGCTTAAAGTGAACTACATGGTGGACTGCTTAGTTATCGTAATAAGTAAACCACCTGCAATCCTATAAGCTTCTATACCATTATGCCTGTAATGAAAAAGAAAAAACATATATATATATATATATATATAGAGAGAGAGAGAGAGAGAGAGAAACAATAATGTGTGAATTGTTTTCACAGCTTACCCTCGTAGTTAGTTAAGAAAATGGGATGAAATGATTTCTCGCAACATTCTGTTTTTGTAAAGTGTACCCCTTAGTGATTCGTTTGGAATGTGGGATGGGGTCGAGCTTTTAATGGGACCACCCCGAGTCCTCGCCCCCATTTAGAGTTTGGGAAAGCGCTCGAGTCTCGCTGCATCGATTACACGCAGATATGAAGCCACGCGCCTCCGGGAAATATCTATTTATATTTCAAATAAACGGCGCACAGCAGATGTACGGGCAGGAAATTACTTTCCCAAAGAGGATGAAAACGGTATTGCATGCTCACCGTCAAGCGGGAGGTTGTTTTCCGTCTTTCTTTTCCGCTTTTCTCGACTCTGTTGGGAGAGGGTAATGGGTTTCAGGGGGTTAAGTTTACTCACTATACGACCGTATCTGTAGCATTAACGACGTTCTGATTTCCTGAACAACCAGAGAAACTTTGGAATTCGAATAAGAGGTTTAAATTACTGGATGAAGAGCGTAAGTCACAATGCATTTGTAATGTCCTTTCAGCCCTTGCCCCATCTATAACTCAGTTTTTGTATAGTGGAAGTCCGGGTAGCTCCGGACACGTAAATTTAATTCAAAATAAAAATAAAAGAAACACATTTTCTGTCTTTATTTTAATTTTAAAATTAAACTAAGAACTTCTGCAGTCATATTAATTAGAAGTTAGTAATGAAAAGATTATTTTCAACGAATTAAATCGAAAAAAAAATTGGCCTTAATTTGTTGGCAACATAAAAGTTTATTTATTATTATTATTTTTTTAAATTCTGCTTATCGTCTTTCTAACAGCGAGGTCTTTAGAGACGGGAAAGGATGGGGCGCAAGGAATGGGAAGGAATTTGGCCATGGCCTCTTGAAGGAAACATCCTGGCATTTGCCTGGAGTGATTTGGGAAACCATGGAATACCCAAATCTGGATGCCCGGACGGCGATTCAAACCACCGTCCTCCCGAATGCGAGGCCAGAACGCTAACCGTTACACCACCACGCTCGGTATAAAAGTTGTCAGGTAGCCCCAAACACAGTAATAAATGGTGAACTAATCGTTTTTTTGGCCTTACAAAAATCACAGTAATAGCGAATACCTGAAGAATCTACATAAACACAATCTTCATGTGCCCTGTATTTGCTCCGTTGCTCTGAATCCAGCCTTCTTCAAAAATTTCTCCACGTGCGATGCATTCTGTCTGCTTTACTTGATTTGCTTCGGAAAGACTTTGAATACTTTTCCTTGTATTCAACGTCTTTATACCGCATTTACCTTTTTATTTTTTCGCTTCGCCATTTTTACTACCCTTACTTTTTTTTGCCCGTCGTCTCTACATTTTGTATATGGCTAAGATGTTGAAATTTCGCCCATTTGGATTTTTCGAGCGCGCGTTACTGTGTGCTTATTTCATGCATTGTCTCAACGAATATTACGACGATTGCGATGTGAAATATATAGATTTTATACACAGACTTAATATTGTATCTCTTGCCATTTATTTCCTTTTGTTTGCTCTGTCCAAAAATCCTCTCACACCAACATTTGACCGTGTCTGGAATATTTTTGTATTGAGTTCGTTCAGATAGATTAGCAGGTTCTTTTCTACTCAAGACCTATCAATTTTCTCTCCGCAACTATTATTTCCAATCTTCTCACTATGCAACTATTATTATTTCAAAACTTAATCTTCTGCTCGATTATTCTGTCTTGATGGCCAGCTCTAGCAACAATCCTCTTCACTTCTTCTTTTTCAGAGATCGTATATTTTCCAACATAATCTTTATTAGACCTGCTATCCTTTTTATTAATTCTTTAAACTTTTATTTTACTAATCTTACGGCCTGTACCTGTATAAATATATGTAACATTATTTATTTTAATGAATTGCTATGTTACAGCATCACATTAAATAATCTGCAACGAATTTTGACAGGAGCGACGGAAAAGTTCTGCCAGGAACCAATCACACGCTAGTGTGGAACTTACTGGGTGCTCAAGCCGCACCTCAATTCCATTTGTTTTTACACTACAGGGCGCATATATTTACAATAAAGTTTTACCGGCACAGCGTATTTGGTTTGTTAAAACTTTGAATGTCCGCGGCTATCCACCGTTCCGGGGTTACCCTACTTTCCCGTAATTATTTTCAGCACTAGGCAATTGCACTATTGTTTGTGTAATATCTCATTCTTCCTACCATTAACTAACAATTAATTGGAACCAACTCAAAATTGATGTCTTTTACTGATCACTGTTAATTAATACTCCGCCGGACTCTTTATCAAAGAACGACTACTTCTATTTCGTTTGACCATATCTAGAAATTCGCTCAATCAGATTGAGAGCAAGGTTTTTTTTTTTTTTTTTTTGCTGTCGTCAGTCTTTCGACTGGTTTGATGCAATCTTTTCCTATCTTGTGCTAACCTCTTCATCTCTACATATCCCCTACAACCCACGTCCTCAATTATCTGCTTCATATATTCTAATCTCTGTCTTCCTCTACAGTTCTTACCTTCCACTGTTCCCTCCACTAACAAATTAACCAATCCAGCATGTCTCAAAATATGACCTACCAGCCTGTCTCTTCTTTCTGTAAGCTTCATCCATAAACTTCTTTCCTCACCCATCATTTCCAAAACTCGTTCATTTCTTACTTTGTCTGTCCACTTAATTTTCAGCATTATTCTATAGCACCACATTTCAAATGTTTTAATTTTCTTTCTTTCTGGTATTCCTAAAGTCTATGTTTCGCTACCATTAAGTTCTGTGCTCCACACATAGAGTTTTAAAAAGTTCTTTCTAATTCCTAGATTAATGTTTGAAACTAAAAGATTTCTCTTTTTCATGAAGGCTCTTCTTGCTAGAGCTATTCTGATTTTAACATCGCTCTTGCTTCGACCATCGCATAGGTTGTAATTTTGCTTCCCAAGTAGCAGATTTTACTTACTTCTCTTATTGAATCCGATCCTATTTTTATATTTAATCTATTAGTATTGGTATCATTTCTGCTACATTTAATCACTTTTGTCTTGTTTTCATTTAAATTCAGTCCAAAATCTTCCTTCAGAGTTTTTGTTCATGTCATTCAGTAACTTCTCAATATCCTCAGCCCGTTCTGCTAACAAAACAATGTCATCATCAAATCGTAGCATACTGATTTTTTTTCCCAGAACACTTATCCTACATGGAAATTTTTCTTTTATTTCCTTTATCGCTTCTTCTACATACAAGTTGAATATTAACCGGGATAGACTACAACCTTCTCTCACACCCTTTTCCTGTACAGTACCAACTAATATTGTTTTGTAGCTTTATGTTGTTATCAAGCTTATCGGCAGTACGGGATTATAAAATACACAATTTCACTCAATTTTACGTTTTAGAAGGTTCGATGTAATTCTTCAATATGATTTCCTGAAAACCAGCTGTTTCCATTACATTTGAACATCATCCTTTATTAGATTGTCGATAAAACATACTGAATAGGCAACCTGCTTACAGAGAGTACATTGGTTTCAAACTACTGCTGAAAGTTATTAATTATTTCCTTTAAAATTGTAAATTACTTTTGTACGATTTCCGTTAGTATTGTGATTGCTGCATCGTTATTACACTTACCGAAAATGTTGTATTATTGTCTATGCTTTTGAGGTATTGGTAATGTTCTCCAGTGCCGGATGGAAGGGGGAGGGAGGCAAATCTGGTTGCTTACCTCGAGTGGCAACTTCAGGGGGCGGCAAAATCATCTTTCCATGTTTTGAAGGTGAGAAAATGACAAATTCGTGTGGCGGCCATCTCTCTATCACTTTTGTATGTGTGTTGTTTTTTTTTTTTCGTTTTGTGTGTGTGTGTTTTTTTTTCCAAGCTCTACGGCCCAAGATGGCAGATGGCAGAGCAATAGAGCAATGTTTGAAGGGGCGGCAATCTCAAGTTTTTGCCATGGCTCAGAAAATTCGTAGATACGTTACAGATATTCTCAATGACTGGCTGTCATCCTCACTGTCCCAACGGAACATTAGATTATGAAGCATTGTTTGTTTGTCTATGCATGTAGAATGCTTTGATTCTGCTTTTGTTACAGGAATTGGCTTGCTACAATATTAGGACTAGTGTATCTGATTACAAAGTTTATCTACATATCTAGAGATGAAAACCTGTAATTTTCTTAATTGAAAAGTTTATAATTAAAGCAGATGTCAATCAATACGTTGAGTTTAACTTTTGAATATTATTCTCACGCTTGTAAACATAACTACTTCATATGATCAATGCAGATTCATTTGGAAGACGTAAATACAAACTAAATGTTTCATCTTAATAGTTCACTGTGTCCAGAGGTATTGATTGTACTTCTACGTGGCGACCGGTGACAGGACCTACATTAAATCATAAATTCAGATGTTTGCGAGGTATACAATAGGTTTCCGGTGGAGAAACAGGTGTAAGCATTGGGAGGTCTGAGATATTTACATAGTAAAAATCAGTGTTTGAAAACAGATATGGCGTGGCGGATTCCTGATGAACTTGCTAATGTAATGATTAATGAGGATATGTCATATGATCGAAGCTATATCTCAGAAACAGCATTTTTCTCCGTGTACACACTTCATTGCATTTCCTTTCCTTAGTAAACTAATAATTTCCGTTTTTTTTTTTTTTTTTTTTTTTTTTTTTTTTAACGAATTAACTTTCAGGAAATGTTCAAAAACTAATTAGGTTGAGCGGGGAGAAATAAACAGTGAGTAATGTGCTAGTTTCGAGATATTAAGAAGAACACTGAAATTCGTCATCGGCAAAAAGAAGTCATATCGGTAGTCACAAAGCTAGCCAAAGATGGTAAATGAAAACGTGCGAGGCCGCTAACGAGTCCAGTATCTCTGGCTGAAATTTGGAGTTGATTTTCCTCGAAATGATCTCCGTCACAACAGCTTAGCAGCCACAATTTTTAGAGGAAGTGTTCTCCGATAGCGCAGAGATGCTTGTAGGTTACGTGCAAGCGAGCCGTTCTCCACAGTGCTTAACATGGCTGACCCAACTGCCTCTAATCCTCTGAAATACCTCTCCACAGTCTGTATCTCTATAATACTGCCCGAGGACCTCGGGCCGTCCAAACTCCGTAATGGTACTTCACTGTCAGATAAAGCTGTGCTTGGCAGAGGTCGTCTTCATATTTCAAATCACATCCACTTCGCTCGATAAGCAGTTCCCCGTCTACTTCACCCCAATAACATCAACCAGTAAATTAACCAGAATAAATACAATCGGCTCGCTTGCTGGAGGATTGCGCCTTTGGCAAAATTCTTAAAAAAAAAAAAAAGATCTGAATTTTAAGCCTACTGATCTGGAGATCGTCACAGCCTACATGAAAACCACAATCAGAATGATGTATGTAATTCGAATATAGGTCTAGTATTTTTATTTGAAAACTTTATTACTGTACAATTACACCTATGACATTTTTATATTTATTCACTTTTTACTTATCGATTTTAACTAATAAAAAGCGTTAAGAATACGAGGGATATTTATCTTTGCAAAACGCAACACTATCGGTTAAATCGAATCGTGACGTCAAAATCCACGTTTATACTGTCAACAAAGGCACTGTAATAGGGCGTTTATAATTTTGTGATTTTGTTTAAGTTTTATCGTAATTTATTAGCATAATTAATTATTTCATTCTTGCGAGACGAATCATACAATAAATCATGACTGAAAGAGGTTTTATAAAAGTCAGTACAATCTCCCCCGCCCCCCCCCCCCCCCCCAAAAGATGTTTTCACGATGACAACGTACTTTTGCATCAAAACAGAATTTTTCAGTCGCTGTTGTCAGAGGAGTTTTAGCTGAAAGGTAATTAAATGATAGGTACTTATTAAACTTTTTTATGCTTTTAGTACATTAGTTACGTATTATTTTTATAAGACAATTAATATAATCTATCATTTGCAGTGAAATGGTCAAATGTATCACGTATATTGCTAAAATTTATTTTTAATTCCTTTTGTTTTTACTAACTCCATATTTTTAATTTCTTTTGCTTTTGCTATAGCCATATCATTCCCGTTATTATTTCAGCCACATGAAAGTTGTTCCAATGGGTCAACTTTCGATTGTGATACAGTGAATGTATTAAGCGTGTGTGATAGAAGGTATGATTTTAGAACGGCAATATTTATGAAGGTTGTGGTTAGGAAGAAATGCTGCCTGGACCAGATGGCACACTTTGTTAAGGCATAAGGCACGAAGTTTGTGTCATAAATTACGCGGTATAACATAAAGTTTTAGGATTCCTAAATAATTTTAAATTTCATTGGTTCTATAATGCTGTTTCTAATTCAGTAAGAAATTCAAACTTCATCTCGATTTTAACTACAACCAATAATGGCGAACATTACAAAATGAAGGAAAGTGTAAGAAGCTGTTTACATGATAGGTGAGGTTTAAATCGTGAACCATTATGTAACTAACATGCTATACAGCAATATATATTTTCTGGCGTTAATATTGGCGTACTTTGTGGTAAGGTTTAAATGCACTCTAAACCAGAGTAACAACTGAAAGTTACAGGTTAGATACAAGGAATTAAATTGAGCGTTATTTCATAATTTTACAAAGTTATCAATTGCAAAGAAATGACTTGCCAGAACAATTTTTCAGCCCCTAATTTTTGAAGCTAGTAGCATAATAGAGCAACAGAAAATCATTTAACTAAAGTTCTTGACTGAGGTTTAAAAAGTTTCGTACTTGCTTTAGATTAAGCTTGAATAGGGAATTAATAGAAAAGTATACCTACGAGACATTTGTAAAGTAAGTTATGAGTAGAGTTTGAATAGGTAACGAATTTTTATATATTTTAACAAATGTAGCGAAATGACATATTAAACACTATGAACTACATTAAAACAATTTTCACAACAATATAACAACTAACTTCAGACAACTTTTTTGTTACATTCACACTTTATCAGTTGCATGTCTTACCGTAGTTTTAAACATAGGTGCTATACAGTAGTATAAAATGGTTTTCCACCTCCCTCCATATCGAAATTAGTTATAAAACATAAAACTTTTGAGATTAAACACTTCAAAGTATAAAAGTTGTTACTGTAGTCGTGGACGCTGACTTCAATGAAATTCGGTGACAGCACACCAAAATGGCGGCGTTTAGATCAAGAGAATTTGATTGCAGTTTTAAAATATTTATTTTGATGTTAAATTTTAATATTTTCGTCGATGTTATAATTTTACAGTTATGTACCAATGTTACTAATTGATTAAAAATATAAAAATAATATATATACATGTACCAAATTGTGTTCATCTGACATTTTAAGACATAAAAATCCTTCCGGAGCAACCCAGCCACATTCTGAAATCCCAATGATGGAATAATGATGAAAGCCGAGTATCAAAGTAAGGTTAAATCTTTTATTTCATCAAGAAAACAGACGGGTATAGGCAGCATCACTTGGTCACTATTTATTTAATAACTTGGAAATGTTTTCCAGCCAGTATTGAATTAAATTTTAACATTTTTAGGAGAAAGACTTCGATATGGTTAAATTGTGGGAGGTATATTATCTTAGTGTTTTAATGCGTTCCACAATTCTCAATGTGGATTTTTTTTTTCAGAAAAAAAAAAGAAATAACAAGATTACTTTATAAACATAGTTTTATTAGTAAAAACATTATATACAATACAAACTCTATTCAACCTCAAATACTTGAAAATAGCACTGCGCTAGAAAGCTTTAGTATTGTTTTATTTACATACAGGAATTTGGTGAAGCACAATTATTTTCTTAGAGTACATAGTTGCCATTAAATTCAGCTGAGCTTCTTGATGCAACGTCAGAAACATTTCGTTGAAACAGTTTTAGAAAAATCTTAGGCGAGAGAGAAATATTTTAATTATTGTCATTAGAGTAGATGAACAAAGTATGCTGAGCAATGTTAAGACATTTGCTTTGAGGTAAATTGATAAACAAACATTTTGAAGTGAAAGAAAACTTTCTGCAACTCGTATAAATGAGGATAAGATCTCAAAGTATATTTAGTATTAGGCTTAAAGTAGGAACAAATATATTTATTAAGTCTTGAAATGTATTCTTTAAGATGATTGTAATTAAAATCAACATAAAATACGTTATTTTTATATTCATGTATTTTAGGAAACGTGCTTGATACGACATAAAACAGCAAATTACATATAAAGCAACACAGACACAATTTTTCTGAAAAAAAAAATACTTAAAATAATTTTCAAATTACTACTCGTTTACCGCTGTTTCCTCTCTCTTTTAGCATAAAAAACTTTCTCAGTAGAATAAAATAACCTATTGAGATAACGTTTAAACATCTTCCTTTACCCCCTTATCACGCAAAATATTGCATATGAATTCAACATCCGCATATTTTTTTGGATAAATATTCATCAGCATAAACAGCAAAATGTGATGCACTTTACCAACTAATGCTGATTTCTTTATAACATCTTAAAAACGATTCCCTGGAGAATGGCGATTCCAACATTGATTTCTGCCGCTAGGAAACGTTCGTCTAATGTTTTCTGAAAGAAAAATGTCTCATGTGGGCATTAATTCTTTACCTGTTAAACATTTTAGTGTAACAGTCATAGGAATTTACGTTTAGCACCTTTTTTTAGTATTAAAAAAGTTATAATACACCAGTTTAGCAAAAAATGAACAGTACTAGTTTATTTGTGAAGACGGAGTGAATAAATTGAAAATCCAAAGCATTTTAATTTTGACACACGCGTATTTAAGTTCACACACTCAAATAATAAAAGTTTTGATTTTTTTTTGTTGGAAAAGATATGAAGGTTGTTCATTGACAAGATAAGGAATATCTTTGGCAATAGATGTAAAGTAAAATATTTTTGTTACTTCAGTTGTTGTGTTAACAGAAGGGGAAGTAATTACATATTTTCTCCTTCTGTAACACCTTGACACAAATATTAAATTATTACTGTACCTTCGAGTACAGTAAAGCATTGGCAAAGATGAAACATTTACAATGTCGATATCAGATGCAATATCAAATAACTTCAGCTTGCGCAGAAAGAATTACTGCTTCACACAACACAACGATTAGAAGCACATTCGAAACAAAATCGCAGGTTTCTTTTTACTGAAATAATTCAACGACTCAGTTATTACAATAAGGTGAGTCCCACTTAGGAAATATTTCATTTCGAGAGATAAAATGTGTTTGACAACAATTCATTTGTAATTAAGATGGCGGCAGTGATATTATCAAACAAAACGGCTTCGTGTAAATTTGACACGTTCATATGAGCAAGACACACATACACATTTAATTGGATGTATCATTCATGTAATCCATGTAAATACCCTATTACGGTCAGACATTATTGTATATTATCGAGAAGTGTAAACTCACGGCATTGTTACAAAATAATCGTTTGAAATAAGGTGACATATTTCTTTTTTATCTGTTGAGAGATTCATACAACCACACACGTTGAACGCATGAGACCCCATTAAAATTTCAGCAGACTTTAAGAGAGTTTCATTTTGAAAACATCGTCTAGAAATTTTTGATGTAATTCCTTTACAATTATACTCCCCGTTACAAATGGGATACGGCTTAGATAAGTATGAGATTTTGCTTATTTTACGGAAGCTTTCCTCCAATCTAATACAATAGTTGTAACACCTTTTGTTATTGTAACCTACTTTTATCGACTCAGCTGTGACAGATTTACGAAAGCTCTTGAAACGAAATGCCTCGCACAAACAAAGTGAAAGAAAGCAGCCATCTTGTAATGTTCTGGACTTTGACACAGAAATACTAATCTTAAGAAAGCCACATTGCTCGATCTTGTTTTTTTCAGAAACGTGGAACATTTTTAAATGTTAGGGGAACGTAATGCACACAGAAGATAGATTTATTTTAAATTGAAAGGTACAGTTTGCTCTTCTGCCCTTATTTCAGTTGAAGTGGGGAAAGAATTGCTTGTTGAAGACTTGAAATTTAAATCTCTTGGCATTACATTTGATGACAAGCTTAACTGGGCATGATACATGGGACAGGTGGTAGGAAAAGGTTTCAAAATTCTGCAATTGTTGACGAGAGTGATGAGCGGATGTACGAAAGAAGTAAAGGAATTGATTTGCAAAACTTTGGTCAGACCATTGCTTGAATATGGTAGTGTAGTATGGGACCCACATTTTGAGAAACAAATGAAGGAGTTGGAGAGGGTGTAAAAAAGGGCTGCCAGACTTGTTTCTGGAAATTACCGCACAATGCAATCAGTAACAGTTATGATAAAAGAGCTGGAATGGGATTCATTGGAAGACAGGAGGAGGGTGAAGAGGATGATGGGAGTGTACAAGTCGTATATTGGTGATGACGCGTAGAAAGATATTGGTGGGAAGATTCTCTTTTTTAGGTAAGGGTGTCAGGGATTGAAATAAGTTACCAAGAGAAATGATTAATAATTTACCACAAACTTTGAAAGAATTTAAAGCTAAAATCTGCAGAGGGCAAATGTAGGAGGGTGAAGGAAAGGGAGAAGATGGGTGTGTAGGGAAATTACCACCGGAGCCTGTGCTCCATCGCAATTTAATTAAATGTTATTAATATTATTAATGTTTCCTAGATCTGTAAATGAAGACACTAATCAAAATTAGAGTTAGATAGAAGTTTATTTCCTGTCTATTTGACGAATTACAGAACAGTAATTGCAACAGATTTTTTTTTACCTGTTCTCTAGTGAATAAACTTTTTCGAAAACCATTGGGAACAACATATTTAAAAAATATCTGTTTTTATGTAAAGTTCTCTATTTTGTCAAAAAGACAGGACATAACCTTTTACATTGGAATGTTAAGATTCTGAATTGTGTCTTTATTTACAGATTTACGATCTATATTTTGTTAACAAAAGCAGTACCTTTGTTAAACGACGAAAAAAACGGCCTGTAGTAACACTTTTTCCTTCAACCTGTTAGTTTCTTTAACTACGAGAAAAATTGTACCAAACAATTTATGAATAACGCAGTCGACGAGACTTTTTTGGGATGATGAAATTACAGTTTGAGATTTAAAGCCCTGGTATCCGTTGTCACATTTGATTTAGGCAAATTATACGAGTTGGACGGATAAATGTACGCGACGTGGCCAGAATGTTTAGTTTATCGTTACATTTCGTTCAGTACGTATACTAAAATTTGAGAAGACATGGATTGTAAAATATTATAACCAATTCCAAATAACAAATTTGGATCCTTTTGCCGATTTCTTCAAAGAAAATATTCTGTCACTTGCATTATATCAAGGCAATAAATTTAAGCTAAAAATTAATTTCCCGGACAGGAAACTCAATAAACTTTGAAGGTTGCTTAACTTCCGGATCTTGCATTAGTTTAACCGTATTTTCGCTATCGTTATTTACTATAAATAATTTGCAGTTGTGGAATAGAACAGATATATCTACTGAATTACTGCTTACAGTCTTATTGTGTCTAAAATTTGTAATTACTTATTATATTATTATTTTGTGGCCCTCAATAACAGACAGGACCAAACAGGTTATAAAATTTTCGAAAGGCATCTTTTGTCGAATATTGGTTGACTGTTACAGTGACCGTTAAGTCTGGAAGAAACTATGCCTTTTCGATCATTATAGAAATTTCTTAATGGCTGCAAACAATTGCTCCCTATACGGTGAATTGTGAATAGTGTCTGGTAGTGTTTGTTAAAGAGTGTCTCGTTTGTCTTAAGAGTTTCGGTGTTCGTGTCGGGGCCAGTCGACAGACGTGTGTGTTTGGCGTGTCTCTCAGCTGCTTCTGAAGGCGAATCTCGCCGCCATTGGAGTCGTCGATGACCGTGAGGGATGCTGTAGGCTTCCAAGATGGCGTTTTGGTCAGCGGCGTGGTTCTTGATCTGCCCAAGTGTTGGCTGCAACAAGGCAACAGGTTAATATAATAAAACCTCGCGCAGTAGAAAGTTTACAAGTACGAAATAAATAGTCCTAGTTGGTACTGTCTTGTTGTATACTGTTATACTATTGGTTCTACTGTTGCTGTAGAAGAAGTATTGTTTTTAGTGGTTAGTGGAAGAAACATTTTTATTTATTTATAGCACTACTGCTGGTCTAGGCGTGGCTACGTCCGACCGTCCATCGGGCCCCCCTTATGTGAAGCGGTCCCCTATGCTTAAATGCGCTCCTGGCTAGTGGTTAAATAGAATTCAGTTTCGATTAGTGAAATATGATCACTCAACCACTAAGCCAGTTACCCGTTTCGAAATAAATTTCTACCTCATTTCTGGAATATTTGCACTGAAGAACTAAAGAAACTGGTACACCTGCCTAATATCGTGTAGGGTTCCCGCGAGCACGCAGATGTGCCGAAACACGACGTGGCATGGACTCGACTAATGTCTGAAGTAGTGCTGGAGGGAATTGACACCATGCATCCTGCAGGGCTGTCCATAAATCAGTAAGAGTAAGAGGAGGTGGAGATCTCTTCTGAAAGGCACGTTGTAAAGCATCCCAGATATGCTCAATAATGTTCATGTCTGGGGCGTTTGGTGGCCAGCGGAGGTGTTTAAACTCAGAAAAGTGTTCCTGGAGCCACTCTGTAGCAATGTTTTACGTGTGGGGTGTCGCATTGTCCCGCTGGAATTGCCCAAGTCCGTCGGAATGCACAATGGACATGAATGGATGCAGGTGATCATCCAGGATGCGTACGTACGTGTCACCTGTCAGAGTCGTATCTAAACGTATCATGGGTCCAATGTCATTCAAACTGATCACGCCCCACACCATTACAGAGCCTCCACCAGCTTGAACAGTCCTCTGCTGACACGCAGGGTCCATGAATTCATGAGATTGTCTCCAAACCCGTGCACGTCCATCCGCTCGATACAATTGGAAACGAGACTCGTCAGACCAGGCAACATGTTTCCAATCATCAACAGTCCAATGTCGGTGTTGACGGGGCCACGCGAGGCGTAAAGTTTTTGTGTCGTGCACTCAGCAAGGGTACTCGAGTGGGCCTTCGTCTCCATATCCATGTTTCGTTGAATGGTTTTCACGCTGACACTTGTTGATGGCCCAGCATTGAAATCCGCAGCAATTTGCGGAAGGTTGCTGAAGTGAACTACACTTAATGGTTCCTTGAGGTTTATTACTCTGTACACAAAACAACTGGTAAACCAATAACAAATGTGGGTACAGTTATCAGATGCCCGTCGAGAATTTTAGCCTGGTCCTGATCCGGGGTAGAGAGACGGCTTCTACTTCTCGCGAACTTCCGGTGGTCTTCTGTAGTTGACGCTGGTTCCGCGGTCAGGCCGGAACTGCCGGTGGAGCTGTCGGCTACGCTTATATAGGCGGCCTGGCGCAGGAATTCCGTTGTGTGGTAGTACGGCGACCTCTGTAAGAAAAGGTCCCACTTAGCCTCTAGATGATTCTATTTATTTTTCTGGTTTGTTTTGATGCCTCTGCGCCTGTTTGGAGTCGTATATGTATCCCGGCGTGCAGGCGCGTTGTGTGTGAGGTCTGCCTGGCAGGGGCCTTTACTGGCAGACTGAACATACCTCCCTCCGGGGGGGGGGGGGGGGGGAAGCGATGTCTGCGACGTCTGCGAGGTCGTCTGCCGCGGCGCCCTGGAGCAGACTATGAAGGCTACCTCCGGGGGAGTACGGAGCTGTTCCCCTGGCGATGCGTGCCGACCTGCGTCGTGGTGCAGGTTGTGATGGAGGTACCTGTGGAGCTAACGGCATCGGTTCGTCGGCGTCGATGGCCGGGGGCTGTACGGGGGGCGCTGAAGATGGTCCCCGCAGGTGGTCGAGAGGCTGCGGCTGAAGGGTGTCGGAGCGACCGACAGGTTGTGGCGTCGGTGGTGGCGCTGTAACTGTCCCTGAGCAACGGTTAGACGGCAGGAGTGGTGGAGGGGGCGGGGAAGGAGAGGTAGAAGTGGATGGCCGTGCCGTGGTGGAAGAGGACGGTGCCGTGGGGTAGCGGGGACGTAGTTGGTTTCGATGGCGTCGCACTACCCGGCCATCCAAGCTGACGTCGAACAGTTGGCGGCCCCGTGGCCGCTGGATGACCCCCGGAAGCCAACCGGCCTGGGAGCCAAACCCGCGGGCCCAGACTAGGGAGCCCGGGGTGAAACGGAATGGGCCCGAAGGTACCTGTACTTTGGGAGGGGGTAAGAGGAGATGGAGGAGAGTGCGAGGTTGGCGGCCATGCAGCAATTCCGCCGGGCTTTTGGCCCCCACTGGAGTGGATCGATAGGAACTGAGGAAGAGTGTCAATGCCTCTTCGAGTTTGTGACTTGTGGTGTATTTGGTCATTTGGGTTTTGAATGTTCTGACTAGCCGTTCCGCCTCCCCGTTAGATTGGGGGTGGAAGGGTGGGGTGAGGAGGTGTTGGATATTGTTGGCGGTACAGAAGGATAGGAATTCCCGACTTCGAAATTCCGGTCCGTTATCTGTGATGATGGCGTATGGTAATCCTTCGATGGAAAAGATTTTCGTGAGGGCTGAAATGGTGACCTCTGTGGTGATTGTGGAGCAACGGACGACATATGGGAAGTGGGAAAAGGCATCCGTCACTAAGAGCCACTGGTGGCCTAGGAATGGGCCAGCGAAGTCGAGGTGAATGCGTTCCCAGGGTCCGGACGGTGCCGGCCAGGAAAGGAACTTTTGAGGGGGGCGGGGCAGTTGTCGGGCACAGATGGTACAGCGCCGCACCATCTTCGTGACATCCGTGGTAAGGCCGATCCAGAATACATGGCGTCTGGCAAGGGATTTGGTGCGGGCAATTCCCCAGTGACCTTGGTGGAGAGTTTGGAGGATTGTCGGCTGTAGGGATCTCGGAACGACGACCCTCGGGGTGGAATTTGGTTCTGTGCGGAGAAGCACTCCCTCTACTACTGAGAGCTGGTGGCGGATGGAGTAGTAGAACTGGAGGTCTTGATGATGGCGTGGAGGGGAACGTGTTTGCCAACCGTGTTGGATGTGGTGTCGGATGACACGGAGGAGGGGGTTCTCCACTGTGGCTGCAGCGACTTTTGAGGCCGTGACTGGAAATGTCTTCAGTGCTTCTTGTATGTCATCGTCGATCTGGAACACAAGAAGTTCCGAATTGTCGAAGGCAAGGTCTGGTCCCTGCGGTAGTCTGGATAAGACGTCTGCATTGGCATGCCTGGAGGTGGTACGGAAATGCATGGTATATCTGAACTGGGACAGGAATAGTGCCCAACGCTGGATGCGGTGGGATGTTTTGGTAGGCAGACGTGTGGACGGATCAAATAGTGATAGGAGTGGCTTGTGGTCGGTAATGAGGTGAAAAGAAATCCCATATAAAAGGGAATAGAATTTGGAGCAGGCAAAAACAATAGCTAGCACCTGTTTCTCGATTTGAGAATATTTAAGCTGGGCAGCCGATAGGGCTTTGGAGATGTAAGCTACGGGGCGTTCCGTGCCATCTGGTAATTTATGAGACAGAACTGCCCCCACACCGTAATCGGATGCATCTGTGGCAAGTATCAAGGGGAGGTTTGGAGTATATGGCATGAGGCATGCTGCGGACTTGAGCTGCTGTTTAAGGGTGTGGAATGCGGTCTCGCAAGCTGGGGTCCAACGGAACGGAATATTCTTGCGACAGGGGTGCTGCCACTAGTGCTGCCGAGGGTATAAATTTTCTGTAGTATGAAATCTTGCCTAAAAAAGATTTCAACTGATGTAGATCCTGAGGCCGAGGTAAGTTGGAAATAGCGTCCACATAGGAAAATGCTGGGGAAATGCCTTCCTGAGCGATGATGTGACCCAGGTAGGAAATGGATTGTTGAAAAAATTGACACTTGGAAAGGTTGCATTTCAAACCTGCTGCACGGAGGCGGAGGTTGGTCATGTGTTCGGCAGCGGAGGGTCCCGTGACGACTATGTCGTCGAGATAATTGATGCATCCCGGAATATCCTGGAGAAGTTGTTCGAGATACCGTTGAAAAATCGCTGGAGCACTGGCCAAGCCGAACATGAGCCGGTTGAGTTGAAAGAGGCCAGAGGGAGTGTTGATGACTGTGTATTGTCGGGACTGGATATCCAAAGGGATTTGAAGGTATGCTTCTGCCAGGTCAATTTTTGTAAAGTAGGTACCTCCTGCTAGTTTACGGAAGAGGTCGTCCGGTCTCGGAAGTGGATAGTCGTCTACCAGCAGATGCGGGTTGACGGTGGTTTTAAAGTCACCACAGAGACGTAAGCGGCGTCCTGGCTTCTGAACTATGACCAACGGCGTGGCCCAGGGACTGAACCGCACCGGCTGGAGGATTCCTTCGTCTTGGAGACGTTGAAGTTCTTCCTGAAGTGGTTGTTGAAGCGCTACGGGTACCTGGCGTGCCCGGAAGTATCGAGGCCGTACGTCCGGCCGGAGTTGGAGTGATGCTTCGAAGTCCTTTGCACAGCCGACGCCTGGTGAGAACAGGTCCTGAAACTCGGTGCAAAGGGCGTCCACTTCAGGAAAAGGAACATGCTGAGATACGAGGTGTATGATATCCTCAATTGAAAATCCGAATAAGCGGAAAGCGTCCAGTCCAAATAAGTCTGCTGTGAGAGAACTGTTAACTACTAAAAAGGGGACTGAACGATGTACAGACTTATACATGACGTTTGCTGTGAATTGTCCCAGGAGTGCTATTTCCTGTTTGTTGTATGTCAGGAGGCGCTTGGGGGCCGGCGAGAGGGGGGGCGAGCCAATTTGCACATAAGTAGTATAATTGAGCAATGAGACTGCTGCTCCTGTGTCGACTTGTAGGCACAGAGGCTTGCCATTGACCGTAACGTCGATAAAAAGTTTGGATGCTGTGGAAGTGTCTACCTGATTGATATCCATAGGTGCGCCGCTCAACCCGTCTTGGTAAGACCCTGGGCGGCGAGAGCCGGGATTGGCATTGGTGGTGTTGGTGCGGCAGACGGACGCCAGGTGTCCCTTCTTGCCGCAACGTGAGCATTCAGCCCAACGATCCGGACAATTTTCCCTCTCATGTGCTGAATAACAGGCGGGGCAGGAGGGCAGGCGGAGCGGGCTGCGGCGTCGGCGCTGCGGGATCCGCTGCTGCTACCGAGACTTGGTGCCCCGGCCGGAACGGGCCGGTTCGATGTCCTTCTGAGGAAGCGGTCCCCGGTTGTGGTGTCGGGAAGAGCGCGACTGGGAGCTCTGGATGGCGGCGACGTCCTGTGTGTCCTCTACGTCGGTTCGGATTGCGGCCACATCCGCCCAGGACTCCAGGCGGCGATCTGCGCCCGTAGATATTTCGAATTTGTAGGCAAGTTCGATGACCTGCTCCAGGGATGGGTCCTCTAACTTGAGGGCGTCATGCCGGAATGCGGCATCTGGTGCAGCCTGTATGATGTGATCACGCACCATGTCGTCGGCGTAGGATTCGTGGGAACGACGAGTTTGAAACTTACATTTTCTGCTAAGGCCTTGGAGTTCGGCCGCCCACTGGCGATACGTCTGATCGGGCTTCTTCCGGCATTGATAGAATTCGACGCGGGCCGCGACGATATGGTACCGGCGTCTGTAGTATGCATTCAGTGTCGTACAGATGGTCGTGAAGGTGAGGGTGTCGGGGTCTTGTGGCTGAAGTTTGGTGAGCAAGACATACATCTTCGATTGGTTCCAGGAAAGGAAATATGCACGCTGGTCTTCTTCTTTGGATATGTGATGAATTGCGAAGTGTTGTCTTATGCGCTTCTCGTAGGTTTCCCATTCCTCGACGTCGTCGTTGAATGCTGGCAACGGAGGCGGGGCCGTGGGGTGGCGGAGATTCCTGACTTCCGCAATCAGTTGTCTCTGAGATTCTGCGAATTGCTGCTGCATTGCTGTGAACTGATGTAGAAGTCCTTGGAGGAACTGTTGCCATTCCGTAGGTGCTGCTGGCGTAGCCATGATGGTCGAGAGTTCTTATCCCAACATTGTAGCCACTGAAGTGAACTACACTTAATAGTTCCTTGAGGTTTATTACTCTGTACACAAAACAACTGGTAAACCAATAACAAATGTAGGTACAGTTATCAGATGCCCGTCGAGAATTTTAGCCTGGTCCTGATCCGGGGTAGAGAGACGGCTTCTACTTCTCGCGAACTTCCGGTGGTCTTCTGTAGTTGACGCTGGTTCCGCGGTCAGGCCGGAACTGCCGGTGGAGCTGTCGGCTACGCTTATATAGGCGGCCTGGCGCAGGAATTCCGTTGTGTGGTAGTACGGCGACCTCTGTAAGAAAAGGTCCCACTTAGCCTCTAGATGATTCTATTTATTTTCCTGGTTTGTTTTGATGCCTCTGCGCCTGTTTGGAGTCGTATATGTATCCCGGCGTGCAGGCGCGTTGTGTGTGAGGTCTGCCTGGCAGGGGCCTTTACTGGCAGACTGAACAGTTGCACTTCTGTCACGTTGAACGATTCTGTTCAGTCGTCGTTGGTCTCGTTCTTGCACGATTTTTTTTCCGGCCGCAGCGATGTCAGAGATTCAATGTTGTTCCCGACTCCTGATATTCACGGTGCACTCGTGAAATGGTTGTACGGGAGAATCCCCACCTCATCGCCACCTCGGAGATGCTGTGTCCCATCTCTCGTGCTCCGACTATAACACCACGTTGAAATTCACGTAAATCGTGGTAACACGCTATTGTAGCAGCAGTAACCGATCAAACGCCTGCGCCAGATTCCTGTTGCCTTATATTGGCGTTGCCGACCACATCGCCGTACTCTTGAGTGTTCACATATCTCTGTGTTTACGTACGCATGCTTATACCAGTTTCTTTCGCTCTTCAGTGTATTTTCACTGTATAGGAAACACTGAAGTTGACTGAATTTTTATATCATTTCACGTTTAAAGGGTACACTGACAGCTGTCACTTTATTGATGTAGAGCTTTTACAACGCGTAATTGAACCGATTATTATCGATTAATGCTGCTAAGAAACTAAACAAGCATTTAGTCACAATAAAGGAAATCTAATTGACCTAAATGGTTCATTTCAATAAAGTGCAACAGATCCATTTACTGGACTGGAATGAGACAAAAGGAACAAAATAATTGGTATGAAGTATTGATTTTCATAGATGGTATAGGAGAACCTATATTTGCGGAATATACGACTTTTGCAATTATTATTTTAATTTTTTAAAATTTATTTATTAATCTTGTTTCATGGATCCTTACTGAGGAAAGACCTCTGGGATGTGAAACATGTCACGGTTAATACACATACATACAATATGAGTCATAATCATAGTAAAAACAAGTATATGTTCCAAAGACAAATAAAGAGAATAGCAATAAACATTAATTTTTACAACTGATTTTTGCAAAAGTCATATTGAATACAGTTAATTAATTTTTTTCAAATTTTTGAATGTTGTAGTAGGAGTTTCCAATAAGATAATCTCTCAGTTTTTCTTTAAATATATCTTTATTATCTGCAGTCTGTTCTATACTTTTGGGAAGTTTATTAAACAGATGTATACCAGAATAATTAACTCCTCTTTGTACTAATGACAGAGATATTTGTGTTTTGTGCACGTTATTTCTGTTTCTTGTATTGAAATTGTGTACCTGTGAATTCGATTTAAATAGGTTAAAATGTTCTGTGACAAAGCACATGAGAGAATATATATACTGAGAAGTCATTGTAAGAATATTGAGTTTTTTTAAAAAGTTGTCTGCAAGATGTTCTTGGTTGTACCCTACACAACATCCTAATAGCTCTTTTCTGTGCTATGAAAACATTTTTACTTTGTGAAGAGTTTCCCCAAAAGATTATGCCATATGATATCACTGAATGAAAATATGATGAGTACACCTGTTTCGTTAATTCTAGATATGCTGTTAGAGAAAGTGTTCGTATTGCAAAGGTAGCACTACTTAACTTCTGCAGTAGTGAAGTGATATGTTCGTGCCAACAGAGTTTCTCATCTATTTTAATACCAAGGAATTTTATACTCTTTGTTTCTAATATTGTGTTACTTTTATAGCTTACTTGTAAATCTGGCTGTGCATAATTTTTTGTTTTAAACCTAATATAATGTGTTTTTTCAAAATTTAATTTTAATGAATTTGCCTTAAACCAATTTGCTACATTTAATACTGCCACTTTCAAATGCCGCTGTTTAAAGACTATTTAGCAGTATTAATGTAATAAAATACAAGCAGAGGAATGGAGTGAACTTGGATCTTTTAACTGCGGTATTAAGTGTACGCAGTGGTTTGAAGTTGGTAGGAAAATGCTGCAATTACTGAAATACCTAAAACGTTATAAAACAAATTGCTACCAAAAAATCAAATTAGTCTGTAATTTTTCCACGAGTGATTAGGGAATGGAATAGAAAGGATTTACCGGGCGAGTAAACTTAATATCAGACAGGAGTAGTTCTCGATAAAGCACTCCGGCCATCATGATCTGTTTTTTCCATGGTTTTCTCAGATCGCTCAGGGCGAATGACGGGATGGTTCCTCCCATGGGTGCCTCCTGCCATATCCCGTATATCCCTTCCAAACTTTTATCCGTTCGGATAGGGGCAATGCACATCCACCACACAATTTTAGTGAATCACGGACTAATAATAATAACTAGTAATCGCCCAGGGGTCGAAATTCGACCGTAATTCATTATTTAGTTTCTTTCGTTAAAATATTCATTTTGACTCAATGCCCATAAAACAGCTTTAGCTTTATGTTAACATGAAGTGCATTCCTTCCCCCTGATGTAACTTCTGATTCGAAATGTTTTGCATTTCAAAACCTGCATTGTAAATTCGAAACTATCAAACCTTCTTGGAATGACATTTAGTGCGCACTTAAATGTATCCATCAAAATAATTACATCATTTTGTGTGTTCACTATTTAAATTTGGTCTATTATCATTTTTGAATTTCACGCAAATAGGTACTCCTTTCTCTCTCTTTCTCCGGCTTGTCAAGGTTTATATCAAGGGATAATGGAAAAAGATGCAAATATCTGAATTAAAAAAAAAAAAATTCGCAATGAAATTACTGAAATTCAAAAATCAAAAGTCCTTTAAACAAATTTTAACCTTTTAAATAATAAAAAGACCATGTAGTATCTGGCAGAATCACTTCATTGCTTTTGGAAATTTCCCTTTTATAACTTAGATTGTACTTTATATGCGAGTTTTTTATTCACCAAAGATCACAGAGTATCTCAGTGCTGGGAATACACGTCAGATAGTTGGCTCCGATCCGATTTCACGCACACACACGTTCACGAATTTAATTTTTATTTAATAATGTATTTTTAACATGTATTAACTATGTTTATTATATTTTGTTCTTTAGTGTTGACTAAAGATCACAGACATTGGCATAATCACTAAGTATCGTTGCCACTAAAAATAAAGTCGAATGTAAACAACGAATGTTTTTTTTTTTAACTGCTTTACCTCTCTTAGCAGCAAGGTATTTAGAGACGGGAAAGGATGGGGGGCAAAGGAATGGGAAGGAATTCGGCCAAGGCCTTTTGTAGGAAGCATACCGGCATTTGCCTGGAGTGATTTGGGAAACCATGGAAAACCCAAATCTGGATGCCCGGACGGGGATTCGAACCGCCGTCCTCCTGAATGCGGGGCCAGAACGCTAACCGTTACACCACCACGCTCGGTACGAATGTTTAATTTTATTTACTTTAATGTGTTTGTAGCACAAACTATATATATTAATATTAGTTTCCTGCACTTCTTCTCCATATAAACTTTAACTGTGTCAAATCTCACACTCATCCGTTTGCGCAATACTGCCGCATGAACGCCAGTGTACCGTCTGCCAGCATGGCGCAGCGGGTAGCGTCACGAATTGCGGTACCGAAGGTCGCCGGTTCAATCCCGCCCACTGACAAAAATTATTTAATTCTGTTTATTATTTCCAGAAGATTCTACATGTTTCCTAAGGTCACTTGTAACTTCTACTTGTTAACTACTCTTGTAATCTCTAGTACGTTCTATCTGTGTATAAATAGAAGAGCATTCTGCCCAAGAGTCAGTCAGTGCTGCGTGTATGTTTGAGTTCTCAATAAACCTGTTCTCAGTTTAAGTGCTGTGTTCATTGACAAGTAACCTTCGAATTCACACCTGCCCCGGTTGCAACGCGACATAGTTTGGTGGAGGCGCCGGGTACCCTGTGCAACAGCTGCATCGTCGTGGCTCCGATTAGGCAACGTAAAAGTCGCCGCCTACACGGACTGGAACCGGACTACAAAGGATATACTCAGTACGTCCTTCCGAAAGTCCGCGTCATTAGGAAACCCATGGCGGCAAGCCAGCTGCACATTCGACACCCATCGGTGTTCTCTGGAGACGCTGGACAGGACCCTAACAAATGGCTGAAAGGGTTCGACCGAGTCGCCAAGTACAACAGGTGGGATCATACCATGTGCTTGGCAAATGTTTATTTCTATCTGGACGGAACCGCCCAGCAGTGGTTCGAGAACAACGAAGAAAAACTGAATAACTGGGAAATGTTCCAGACGGAACTTAAGAAAACGTTTGGGGACCACCAGCGACAAATCCGCTCGGCGGAAGAACAACTGAAGAACCGGGCCCAACGACATGGGGAGCCGACGCAATCTTACATACAGGATGTTTTGGCCCTATGCAACGTAGTCAACCCGAATATGACTGAAGCCGACAAAATCACGCACCTAATGAAAGGTATTGCAGAAGACATGTACCAAGCTCTTCTGATAAAAGACGTCGCTACGACGGAAGAGTTCATCAAGTGGTGCCAGCGGATTGAGGAGATGCAACAAAGGAGGATTGGGCGAAAGAAGTATGACAGACTTCCCAACGTAGTCCCTATGGCAGTTGTGGAAGACCAGCACGACTTTGCGTCTCTCATACGACAAATTGTGAGAGAAGAATTACAACAGTTCATGGCAGCTGGGACTCTTGAACCGAGTGAGCATCAGATCATGGCCATGGATGTAAGCCCAGTGGGTCATGAAGGAGCCGACGCGGCGGAAAAAGAGGTATTTCAGACAATAGCTCCTGTCTGCCGAGCCAATCGCACTCGACGTGAAGAATGGCCTCGCCCTGATATGACGTATGCTGCAGCTGCCAAACGGCAGCCTAGGAACCGGCCGACACGGCCACAACCAAATCCTCCGGCACCTAT
>JARYHS010002376.1:0-30560 GCA_031002005.1 Vandiemenella viatica
CCTTTATATTGCCTAAAATCTGTTTGTTTTTCCTTAATATCATCTCTATCTTTTAAATATCTATTTTATTTACAAAATTTATTTCCTTTCTCCCTCTAAAAATATACTTTTATTTTACGAGGGTTGCTATTTATATTTCTGGCCTTGGCAACAATAAGTGTTGCAAGGTGCCATCTGGCATTTCGATTGGAAACATTGACTTTGTTGAACATAGCCTTTTTCATAACAATGTGTCATTTGAGTGCAATTTGTTGTTAATAGTAACTTTAAAAATTCGTCTCGGGCGAAAAATGGAATTAACTCGTGAACATTTTCTTGCAATTATTTTTGACAACTTTCAATGTAGATTATCAAGACAAGAGTGCATTGATGAACTTAATTCTTTTTACAATGATAAAGTTTCATCATATAGCACTGTAAAAAACTGGTATAACGAATTCAATCATGGCCGAAGTTTGCTTCAGGATGAATTCCGTCAGGGTCATCCAAAATTGGTTGTTGTGCCAGAAAACATCGATGCTGTGCGTGGAACTGATAAAGCAAGATTATCATGTGACATACTGTAAGATTGAGGTATCTTTGGGCATTAGTATGACAAGCATCAATAAAATAGTACATGATCATTTGGCCGTAAAAAATATTTGTTCGCGTTGGATCCCTGACAAACACTGAAAAGGAAGCTCATGTCGATTGTTGCAAGGAAATGTTAAAAAAAATATGTTCAAGGTGCATCAAAGGCTGTGTATAACATCTACACAGGTGACGAATCGTGGATCTATGCATATGACCCTGAAACAAAACAGCAATCGACTGTATGGGTCTTCCAAGACGAGCCAAATCCGACAAAAATTGTTCGTGGAAGGAAGGACATCAAAGCAAATGGTTGCCTGTTTGTTTGGCATTACTGGTCACATGGCGACAGTGGCATTAGAGTAACGTAGGACAGTCAACTCTGAATGGTACACGGCCATTTGTTTACCAGAAGTCTTTGGAGAAATTCAGAAAAAGTAAAGAAGAGGCAAATAATTCTTCATCACGAAATGCGAGCTGTCACACATCGGCTCAAACAAAGGAATTTTTGACCCGTCAAAACATCAAATTGATGGGTCATCCACTGTACAGTCCTGATTTGGCACCCTGTCAGGGACTAGCCGAATACTGGGGGTAGAGGTGGACGCCGCGCCGGCGTGACGCCGCCGTGTCTCAGTGGCGCGCCGCCGCCGCCGCCGACACTTGCTTCGCGGCGTGTCCTTGAGAAACACTTCTTTACACGACTACGCATTTTTTAAATTTTTCGTTAAATTGAGTTAATAAGTAGGTGTTAAAATGACCAAATTAGCTAAAACTAATGTTGTGAAACTCTCTGTAATAGTGTTATATGACTGTCTAAACCAAACTTGTTTTTGTTGGAAAGTTTAGTGATAGAAAAAGCGAATAACAAGAAAATCGTGAATTCCGATCAAGTCTATTTCTTAGCTAACCTAAATGCGGTAAAAACAAAGTATTTAATCCTGATTATTCAACGTATGAAGGAAATGAAGACTGGCGGCAAAATAGAAGGCATGATAAGAGATACGTATAGAGAAACAGTTGAGACTGAATGAATATAAGATTCTAGCTATCATTGATGCTGGAGGAAACGTGCGAAGAGCAGTTTCATTGTATAATATGGAACATCAATCTGTGTCTTGGTCATGGGCTCCATAATCTCGTTACAGTGGAGGCCTAAACAGAGTTCCAGAAATTGAAAGGCTCGTAAAAAGAATGTAAGAAGGTTGTCAAGAGAGAGAAAGAGAGAGATACCCCTTGGGGAGCGTGCACAAACTACGTGGCTCGGTCTAGGGGGGGAGGGGTTGGCTGGAAGGCTACGCTGGGCTACGTGGGGGGAGTGGGGTTCCGAGCCAGGCCACGTAGCTTTCCTTTCATAACATTTTTCGCAGTTAAAATGAGGAACAGAACTCACAACAACATGTGAATATTTATTTCCCTCAGTTAATTATCTCCGTATGTGATTTACAATCGTCTGACAAGAGAAAACAGTACAAAATGTCTTCTGGAATCAAATGGGGAAAAAAGCTACGTGCTACGTGTGGGGGGAGGGGGGGGGGTAGAGGCAAAAGCCACGTAGGGCTATGTGGGGGGAGCTACGTGGTTTATGCACGCTCCCTTGTCAGCACATGCCGAAAAATGGAAAAAGAGTTTATGGATTCCCTTGATAACGTCGTTCAATGATGAGACCAATCCTATTTTAGAAAATGATTAGATGTAATAAGTACAGACAGAAAGATTGGATGAAGTAGTTGAACAGAGCTCTCTATTCGTATCAGGATCAGGAAGTGTTATATACACTCTTTCTATCAAAACTGAAAGACCAACTCGTTGGCATAGATTTCCAGAGATGCCGAGAAGTTTAACCCACATACGCAACAGTGATATAATAAATAAGATGTTTAGAAAGATTGGACAAGATGACGTAAAGCAAAGTGAGCCGAATCTTTTAGACATAAAACAGCTAGTAAAATTTTGATAAGGTTTCGCGAAGCAGTTGAGGTCATGTCGTCTCAAAAATATGTTCAATGAATGTGAATCTTCTGTTCCGTTCTGAAATAATTGAGATCATGAATTCTGTCTTAGATGACAAATTATTGACTTAAAACTTAACTTAGTACCACAACCCGAAGGTTGGTTGGATCCTCCCGAAGGAGGCAATACTATGTTTCGGCTTATGGTGGCAGAAGTTAGCAAACGATTCGCTGCCTCAAGAGTGGTCGTAGCAGTATCACCTTTGGATTATCGTTTTATGGGGCTCAAAGAAGTAGATACATATTTGGATGTCAATACAAAAGACCAGTACTTCCTTTCTTGCCTCGTATATCAGGGAAGTAATCACTGTGCCAGAAACAAAAGAAAATAGGGATTCTATTGCTTCTATAAAATCCACCAATGATACATCGTTGCTGCAGAAACTATCGATGAAATATCGTGTGTATGGCGATAAGTGATTATCCGATCGCTCAAGAAAGTTGGAGATAGTTAGCTTCATCTGATACATCAGATCTTAAAGGTGGAAATCTTTTAAGTTACTTGAACAGAAAGAAAACAGAAAAAAAACTTTCCTCGGTTTTCTGCGCTTGTCAAGACTTTTCTTTGTGTGCCTGCACAAGCACACCGAGCGAAAGAGTATTTTCTGTGACTAGGTTAGTCATTTGTGCGAAAAGATCTAGGCTAATCTCAGTTCGCCCAAATAAAATTGTCATTATACATGATAACTACAAAGAGTACAAAAACCTGCAAGATTTTGAATATATAAGTGAAACGTTACTTATTTTGTGTTTTTGAGAAGAAGTAATGATATGTACATCTATATGATATATATTATTTCTATTTTTTTCTCACAAGCCATTATCTCCCTTCATACTTAACCGAAGTCAATGAATGAGGCGTCATTTTAAAGCTCATGGTCTCCACCTTGGTCACATCACATTATAAAAAAGGAATTTTTCGCAATTCGACCCTTAAAAGGGCAAAAATGTCAATACTTCTAAAATGCTGTTTTTTTTGTGTTACGAGTCATTTATCTCCTTGGATACCTATCTGAAATCGTTTAATGAAGTATCATTTTAAAGATTAAGATCTCCGCTTTGGTGACATCATATATAAAGACAGGAATTTTTTCTGAATTTGACCCTTAAGGGAAAAAATATCAATATTTCTGCAACGCGTTTATGTGTCACGAGCCATTTATCTCCCTTCATAACTAAACGAAGTCGGTAAATGAGGTATCGTTTAAAATATTAAAGTGTCCGGTTTGGTGACATCATATTTTAAGAACGAACTTTCCACAAATTCAACCCTGAAGGGGCAAAAAATATCATCATGTCTAAACCTTTTTTGTCGTTTGATGCTTAACCGAAATGGAGAAATGAGGTATAATTTTAAAGATCTAGGTGTCCGCTTTGGTCACACCATATTTTATGAAAGTATTTTTTTTGGAATTTGACCCTTAAAGGGCAAAAGTATGAATATTATTTCTACAACTCTTTTAAAAATTACGAGCCATTTGTCCCCCTCGATATCAAACCAAAATCGATAAATGACATTTGGTTTTAAAGTTTAAGGTCTCAAATTAGGTAAAATCATAAATTAAGAAAGAATTTTTCGTAATTTGATGCTTACAGTGGTCGCCCGGATGATACAGTTCAGAACCAAGTCCCTAGATTGCAACAGCAGATATCTAAGAGACGACAATAAACTTTTTTATGCAATAAGTAGATTTCGGATTTTTTTTTTTTTTTTTTTGCTATCCAAACAATGTAAACATTTTATTCGCACAGCAACACATATCATAGAGATGTTGATATGCTGTGTGCATTTTGTTCAGGTTGGTTGCATTCTGTTAAGGTCACTGACAGTTTGTCGTACAGACAGTGTGTTTTAAATTTTCCTAACTGTTTCGTGATATGTTTTGATGGGTACCTATTACACTAAACAAGTAAATATTTGCTACATAAGTGCGGTTCTACGTTTCATTATACTACAAGCATTCAACCTCACTATTAATCGTATTTTACTAGCGAAATTTTCGCACGGGTCGTCTAGTATGATATATAAAATAGTGACGCCGCCGGCGTTACGCCGCCGCCGGCTGAAAATGTTCGACGCGCCGCCGCCGAGATTTTGGTAAGCGGCGCCCACCTCTAGTTAGGATACAATGCATCAAAGTGTTGACGTACCGGTACTGCAAAATGCGGCGGCGCGCCGTCATGTTGAAACCACATGTCATTACGAATTGACAAGGAACGTCTTCAAATAAAATAGAAGGACGTTTTCGTGAAATGCTAAATAAGAAGCGCCATTTAAACGTTGCGGAAGTAGAACAGGACCTGAATCGATTTCGTCCGGCGTCGGGCCTGTGGACAACAATACTTCCCGTCTCCCTCAACCTTCTGTCAACCAACACAAAAATGTTGGCCGATGGAATCACACAGTTAGGAAATTGAGTCGTGTAAATCTTAACTGCTTCGGCCCTGTTTTTTCCAGCAGCACCATACGCCAAATGCATATCGGCGTACTCTTCAAACGAAAATTGATGACGTTGCATGATGGCAGTGTCTTTATCAGTAAGTTGCGTTCGACTGCGAGACTTCTTCTGGCATGGTCCTTTAGCCCCACCACCGACTTCCCGCCCAAGGGGCTTCTAAAAACAAGGAAATTCTAGTGCCTTGGCAGCGTAGTCGGTAAGACGGCAAACTCTCACTCTGAAGGTTGCGGGTTCGATCCCCCCTTCCGAAGAGAATTTTTCTTTTCGTTTTCTGTGGTGGTCGCATGCCTCGAGTACGCTTGGCAACACCGCCCACCGCCGATGGAAGGCTGTTTGAATTCGCCCGCGCAGCGCTCTTATTGGCCAACTTTAGCTGCGAACAACTCAAAAATGGTACGACTTTTACTAGATTTTTTTTTTGTATTTATTTCGTTAGTGCAACGTCCCGAACACTGCCCTTACCCGCCGATGAGTGAATTTCTGACCACCCTGTATAGTGCCTAAAGTTGTTGTTGGGGGTTTACATCACTATTATTTTAAGTTTTACCAACTACTGGAGATATTCATAGCTAAAAAAAATTATTTGGGGTTTACTGTTGGTCGACGTCGATGTCATTAGAGACGGACAGGATGTGGGACAAGGGACGGGTAGAAATTCAGGCATCACCTTTTGAAGGAACAATTTGGGCACTTGCCTGGAGTGATTTCGGAAAACCACGGAAAACTGAAAACTGGATGGCCCGTGCATAGCGATAGTGATTCACTATTAAGACATATGGGAGAGCTTAATTTTCTTAGTGGGTGCAATGTATGAACTGGAAAACGCAACACGACGTCAAAGGAAGAGGTATATGAAGCGAATGTTTAAGGAACTGTAGTCAGATATGAGTTATTCTCGAGCGGTGAGTGTTTTTATAAAAGTGAATTAATTAAAAGAAAGTTATTTTGTGACCATTTAAAAGAAATATTGAGGTACTAAGCAAATTCATAAAAAAATTCGTAAATAGTATTTTCAATAATATTTACGATTTGCAAAATTCTCTACAGAATGACGTATTTAACTTACTGTAGAAAAAAATGGTTATTGAAGAATTAAATTTTCTCAAATTATTATTATTATTATTATTGAAACTTGATAACTCCAAAACAATAGCTATAATTTTACCGTAATCCTGAGGTGATTATGTGCCCCCGTAAACTAAAAAGAATTTTAGAATCAGTACTTTGGCAAATAGAGTTTTATGTTTTTTGCCAAACACTTGTTCAAATGGCAAAGTAAGAAAAAATATATAAACTTTTTCATAGTCAGTCGGTTGCTATCTTTCATTTCATACCGTCCAAAAATTATCTGAAAAAATTAATTTATTCACCGGCGCGATTTTTCAAAATTTTACGTTACAACGCAATGACAACTAAAATAGTATTTCAAATTTTACAGTTTCCGAAGTTGGAGACTGCGACAAGCGCGAAAATGGGTGATTCCATCGAGTTCCTGTCTACGGTTCAAAATTTACGGAACACCAAAAACGGTTGGTAGATGATTTTTCGTAATCTCCTTGTAACCTGACCTCAACACGGGATACCTTAAAGAACTACATGTATATCATCACTTTTACACGCAGTTACATTGATGGAAGGTAGAGGAAACACGGACAGAAATTTTGTTGGAATTGAATCCTAGAGGAAGACCGCCAGACCAATGGGACAAGGAAATAAGCTGGGTCGATGGACTTAGCTGGCGAAGATTCCCTCAAGACTGTTCCAGTTTCTGTCTGACTCTGGATTCTAAGAAACCACGTCATTTCATTACTGAATTGGCTGATGATGATGGCCAGGTAGTTATGTACCAGGGTGGAAACTAAGGTTACAAAGACATGTACATTTTATTTTGTACAACGAATAAAGCTAATTGGTAGTACATACAACATATTAGGCTATTTTTTGACGTATTATCCATATCGTTTTAAGCACTTGTCGCCTCATGGGATGAGTTTGAATATTCCCTCCTGACATTGCGTGTTCATCCACGTTATCGTGAAGTGTTTCACGTCCTCGTCTAAAGTCAATCGTCGGCCTCCTAGGTGCTCCTTCAAGTGAGGAAAATAGTGAAAGTCGCTTGGAGCGAGGTAGGGGCTGTAGGGGGTGGTCTATGATCCTCGTCGGTGACGTTTTCTCTACCGGCCGCCAACTTTCGACACTATTCTACGACATGCTGACGAGACATTACAGCCTCTCCGTATACCTCTACCAGCTGCCGGTGAATTTCAGACGTGGTTACACGTTCTCCCACAGAAATCGAATAACTGAGAGCATTTCTTGGCGAGACCAGTTTTCCAAACGAGTCGTCATTTTTGTTCACCTAGAACTAGCTTTGTAGGTGGCAGGTGGCTGAAACTTTGCACAGTTGGCAACCGCATGTCTTCAAATTACCACACACTATTAATTTCTCTATATCTGACGATACTCTAGGAATATCGGCCTTAGTGTCTGATCTCCCCACTTACCTATTACTCGTCATCACTTAGCATTTACGCTTTGCGAGTTCCCCGCAGTGAATATGATTGCCGGAGTAAGCCCATTGTTATTGATGAGAGAGAAGGTTCTCTTCCATCTCTGACCGTCTCTTCAAGAGTCCCTTCAATCAGCTTCGTTGGCCTCTGTGTCTTTGTGAGCTTCTTCAGTCCCTCTTGTCCGTAGTCCTCCTACAGTACTTTCTCCATACCGGTTCCAGGGGGTGAGGGCTAGGGGGATAAAGGCCCCTCCAAAAGTATTTAGGTCCACCTCCGACATCGGTTTTGAGATTTGGATAGCTTTTTTATATATATAAAGGGCGGCATGACTATAAAGCCTACCATTACCCGACTAAGACCCCCCCCCCCCCCCACCTAAACGAAATCCACTCAAGCCTCCCCCCAAACCAAAATTCGCTCAAGCTCCCCCTGCCCCAAAACCAAAATCCTGGATGCGCCACTGCCTGCAACTTTAACCCTCCACCCCCTTCCATGTTGTATTAGAAGAGCAACGACATAAACTATAATGGGGACCGAGAGTACAGTGGTGCCGATAAGGTAACTGTGAAGGCCCTGAATGAACCCAGCTGCGAAACTATTAAAGGCCTTGGAGTTATATATCGATACTAATCAAAACAACAGATGAACATAACTGGAATTGAGAAGATTCTCTGGCCACAAGGACTCACTAGATTGGACGGCATCAGCAATGAGAACATTCGGGCGGCATTTGGTGTGGCGGCAATCCCCGAGAAAATGCGAGAGGGTCGTCTTTGACGTTACCGCCATACGCTACGCAGCAACAACACTCCAGTTGCGAGAACAGCACTCGATGTAAGCCAGCGCTGGCTGGATATCTTGCGGGAGAACATGCAACTAGTCAATGCCTCACCTAAAGATGCGCAAGATCGGCACAAATAGAAGAAGATCTCCAGTAAAGCAGACCATACAATACGGGAATAATGCTAAGAAGAAGAATATTAAGCAAACAGTCGTATCTGTTACTGTGATAAATTTCTTATCATAGCTCGTAAGCATCAGTGATCACGTGCAGTGTGTCTGTATGGAGATCTGCCTCGAATGGCCGACCAGGCCCCGACCATTACCTCTGTCATGACCGCACATATTGCCTCTCGCCTGTCACACGTAGTGACAGACGCGTGCGTGGAGGGCCGACGTATGTCAGGTGTCAGCTACACGGCTGGCGTCAATGTCGACAGGTAGCTAGCGCCCCGCCCTCCATGCCAGACCCTAAAGTAATCATCTCTCTCTAAGCGATAGCTGCAAATTAACTTCTAGTTGTAATTGGTACTGTGAAAAGTGTTTTACCTAAATGGAACGCGGTAAAAGCATATACAAAACAACTATATTGGGGTTGGCGTTAGGGATTTTTGCACAGCAATAGTAGGAATACTTTACACAAGGCCCGTACCGAATTTGAATGTGGTGAAGACAAAAAAAATATATACAAAAATTTCCCTGTAAGTAATCGCAGAGCGCATTTGGTAACTAACTAGTGTAAGCCCGTGACTGTTTTTTGCGTATCGTCACGGGTCTAGAATAGTTCCAGTTTTTACGATGAAAGATTATGACAGGTTGACCTGATCTGGCAAAATATAAGCTTGACCTATGTTTCACCCTTAGGATGAATAAAATCTCTTGAGCTTGAAGAACTAAGAAGCATTAATAGAGGTAGGTATTAAACACGGACAGGAACGATCGTGCTATCGTGTAACTGTTTCAAAGGTCATACACTCGAACTTGCTTAAATACGAACTTGACTTGTATTTGACCCTTAAAGTTCAATTGCTCAAAATAAAAAAAAAAAAAATCCTGTTTCTTCGAAAGCATCACGTTGTTTATTATTGAGACTGGGCAAACACTCATAATGTAAACATTGGTCATAGTATCTGTGACGGCCAGAGAACTTAATACACATTCCATATTAGGAAACAGTTAGAGCAACTCCGCAGAAATAAGTTGCCAGAATAGTCATTCGGTGACACATTTGATCTGATGTCCACTTAAAATAACCTAGTAACTCGCATACAGTGAACGTGAATAAAGACCAATAACGAAAGTAGTCAGTAAAATGCCTAAAAAGCAAATAAACCGAAATGCATACATTTTAGTCAAGCAACAACATTAGTGAAAGTTTCAATTAAACTGAAATTTATCCTAAGCCCAAATGCGAATTGGCTTTCGTGGTTACAGCAAAGACTATGAGTAATTAAGTTTTTTTAAGTTACTTCAATTAGTAACATCTTACTGAAAAAGCAGATCCATATTTATTAAAAAAATTTTAACTATGAAACTCTATGAAAAGCAAACTTAATTAATGTGTTATGCCAATTAACTTGGTAGCAGTTGCTTAGTTATTAAATTGTAAACATAACCACGAATTCTTTCTAATGGCATCTCTGTTTGCTGTTTTGTGAGCGAAGGCTGACACGTGACACCGTTCTCCTGCCAATAGCTATCGAGGTGAGTCAATGAGTGACCATACGAAATTATATAGTAGATATGATACAGGAGTTGGACTGAGAACCAGTGGAAAAGAGTAGAGAAAGATATTTATTAAAAATATTCAGTTAATATTTTTATTAACCAAAATCTGGGATTATAAATGAAATGGGCATTATAAATGAAGAATTCCTTGACAAAATTTATCTTTATTATGACTGCAATTAATTTAGCATTAATTAAACTAACTTAGTCCACAACCCGACGGTTGGTTGGATCCTCCCTAAGGAGGCATACTAAGCCATTGTGTCAGAGGTAGGACGGCCAGTTCCTTTCCTCTAGGACCTACAGTTTAACATGGAATCGGAACCACAGAACCACCTGGCGTTGCTCATATGATCAAACACAACTCTCAAAAACTGTTAAAAGAAAAACGCATTTACTATACCAGGTTAGCAATTTCGAAAAGAAAGGGCACAAGTGATCGTTTCATGACTTGAGGTTTACAATGGATATTGACTTGAAATATACCAGGGTCTTTTACGGCAGTAACAGATATGATAAAAGAGATGGAATGGGACTCATTGGAAGACAGGAGGAGGGTGAAGAGGGTAATGGGGATGTACAAGTCGTATATTGGTGATGAGGCATGGAAAGATATTGGTGTAAGAATTAAAAATAACGCATGGAAGGGAAAAGATGACCATGACCACAAGCTGGCACTCGATTTCAGGAATAAAGATGTAGGAAGATTCTCCTTTTTGGGTAAGGTTTTCAGGTATTGGAATAAGTTACCAAGAGAAATGATGAATAATTTACCAAAAACCTTGAAAGTATTTAAAGTTGAAATTTGTAGAGGGCAAATGCTGGTGGGTGCAGGAAAGGGGAAGTTGCCATCGAAGCGTGCGCTCAATTGCAATTTAATTAAATATATATTGTTCGAGAACATTTTAAATTTTGTAATCACGGCTAGTGCCAACCCAAGGTATTGTGCGAATGGAACTCAAGTTTTCAGAGATGGTGGAGATGGGCAAAGGTATTAATTTGAAATAAGGTACCGTGGTCCTGAAACAACTCAGTCTGAGGTAATAAACCCTCTTAACCGCAACAGTGTACACTGTGTGTCTAAGAAACATAATTGCCGGGTTACTGGAACATGTCCCACTTGTTGTTCGGCTACGTATGTGAGTTCAACATGATGGAGTCACACTTCACTGTTGAACATCTTAGTCCAACACTTCCTGAACAGTGTATAGGAAGAAGAGGTTGCAATATTCAACCACTGTTAGAAGTTTATTTACCTTTCTAAGCTTATGCTTTGTTGATATATCACACGTGAATTAGTAATTCAAACCGTCGTTCCTTACAAATACAATAATTTATTTTACCTCTTCTTGATTTTTCTGGATCCTCGCTACAAAGAGTACATTTAGAGTCATGTGTTATTCATTGGACATCGTCTAATGTGGTCTCTCCCATCACATATTATATCAATATTACTTCCGCCGGACCTGGCAGTGTAGGGGCCTCGCATTGCAAGGGTCGCCGGTTCGAGTCCGGCCTACGGCATGGGTGGTTTTAATTAAGTTGTTGTGTTCGTCTTGTGCTGTCCTCACTGTAGTGTTCACAATATCATAATGAAACCCTGATACAGCAGTTGGTAAAAAACAAACTGGAGCTGGCTAAATGGTCGCAAAGACCAAAAGCCATATTTAAAAAAAAAAAAAAAAAAAAAAAAAAAAAAAAAAAACTTCGTTTTAAGAGAAAATTGTACTCCACCTTTCTTCATTTTGTATACGTTAAGATATTCGTCAACTTTTGACCAAAATCATTCACTTGAGGTTTCAATTAAATTCACATTATTGAGCATATTACAGTTAACTTATTACCATTACAACCCGTATTTCTGACAACCTGAAGTCCCTGTATTTGTTAGCGGCAACGCTTTGAAGTACTAATTTTTTCCAGCTCATCGTTTGCTGCTTCCGATACATCTGTTGTGGAATTTTGGATCCTTTTCGCAAGGGATTGACCGACCCGCTAGACAAATTACAGTGGACAGCTTGCTACAGTCGTTACGAAAACGTCACAGAATTTTTACATAAATTGGGCTGAAATAGTCTCGCAGACAGAAGACGACGGTTTCGTAAATTTGTTGGCGAAAATGAGAAATTCTACTTTCATTTACGAATGGAATGAAACACCAACCTATTTAGATCACAATGATAGGAGAGATAAACTTATAGAAATAAGATGCCGTACTGAATCTCATATATATTCTTTCTTTCATCGAGCTATATGAGAATGGAATGTCCACAGGTGGTTTTGGTGCATAGCACCCTCTGCCAACCACAATATTTGTTAATTGCAGAGTATGTTTGTAGATATAGGTGCAGATCTTGCTCTTTTGTTCTTCCCCTCTCCTGCTTTGAAATAAACATAATAAGGGTGCTTCAAATTACACATAATAAAAATACATTTACATTTAAATACATACTTGCGTGTGATGGAAGAACTTCATAAGGTTCTGTTTCGTGTCTAGTTGGTTTACCTGATCTGACGTCACTTGAGTTATTCTTGTTCACGAAACTCGTATAAGACTCAAGATTCTCTCCTGGCGGGAATTATCGCTGCCTATGACGTCGTTAGAACTAACACCGTGGGGTTGCTCCACAGGGTACGACAGAACTTAGTGCGAGGTTGCCATGCATGCATTGAACCTTGGGGACGCCTTTTTGAAGAATTGTTGGAAATGTATTCACATCTTTTGACAGTGGTTCTCATAAATAAAATGATAACGTCCACAGACAAAGATTCTCTCGTTCCATTTTTACAGGCACCCCAAAACAACTTTGTCTTTTAACCTGCGACTCTATCCCGTTCGCGGTTCCTTATCATAAATTGATACATTTTCCGTTCACATTATCAATGAAAGTTTGTATCATAATCAGGGAAACACTGTTTATATACGTCTTCACCCGAATCACTAGTGACGTCGCGAAACATCGAGAAAATCAATGGGACAGCCTATTCACTCGATCTACGCTCCTACTACTACTGAGTCTAGCCTTTCAGGCGATGCGTATGTTACATCGGAAACATGAGTAATCAGTAGTAGACATGTGGAACTAGAAACAGTTTTGGTACGCTTGCTTGGACTAGCCAACGTGGTCAGGGAAATCTATGTATTCTAGAAGTTTGAAACCACACTGGAATCTACACTTAAGAGCCAAAGAAACTGGTGTAGGCAAAAACAGAGATATGGAAACACTCAGAGTACGGCGCTGCGGTCGGCAACGCCTATGTAACACAACAGGTGTCTGGCGCAAGCATTAGATCGGTTACTGCTGCTACAATGGCAGGTTATCACGATTCGAGTGAGTCTGAACGTGGTGATATAGTCGGCACACGAGAGATGGGACACAGCATCTCCGAGGTAGCGATAAGGTGGGGATTTTCCCGTATGACCATTTCACGAGTGCACCATGAATATCGGGAACCGGTAAAACATCAAATCTCCGACATCGCTGTGGCCGGAAAAGATCCTGCAAGAACGGGACCAACGACGACTGAAGAGAATCGTTCAAAGCGACAGAAGTGTAACCCTTTCGCAAATTGCTGCGGATTTCAATGCTGGGCCATCAACAAGTGTCAGCGTGTAAACCATTCAACCAAACATCATCGATACAGGCTTTAGGAGCCGAAGGCCCACTCGTGTACCCTTGCTGAGTGCACGACACAAAGCTTTACGCCTCACCTGGTCCTGTCAACACCGACATTGGAATGTTGATGATTGGAATCATGTTGCCTGGTCTGAAGAGCCTCGTTTCTAATTGTAAAGTGCGGATGGACTTGCACGGGTATGGAGACAACCTCGTGAATTCATGGACCCTGCATGTCGGCAGGGGACTGTTCAAGCTGGTGGAGGCTCTGTGATGGTGTGGGCCCTGTGCAGGTGGAGTGACATGCGACCCCTGATAGGTCTAGATACGACTCTGACAGGTGACACGTACGTACGCATCCTCGCTGATCACCTACATCCATTCATGTCCATTGTGCATTCCAACGGTCTTGCGCAATTCCAGCAGGACAATGTGACACCCCACACGTCCAGAATTGCTACAGAGTGGCTCCAGGAACACTCTTCTGAGTTTAAACACCTCCGCTCGCCACCAAACTCTTCAGACAGGAACATAATTGAGCATAAATGGGATGTCTTACAACGTGCCGTTCAGAGCAGATCTCCAACCTCTCGTACTCTTAAGCATTTATGGACAGCCCTGCTGGATGCATGGTGTCAGTTCCCTCCAGCACTATTTCAGACATTAGTTGAGTATTTGCCAAGTCGTATTGCGGCACTTCTGAGTGCTCGTGGGGACCCTACACGATATTAGGCAGGTGTACCAGTTTATAATTAGTCTAAAATTTTTGCCACACATACGACTCTATATAATGTAGTAAAAATGGGTGACAATATGTTAATTGTGAATACTTCTATAACAACCATACATATTCCCTCTAGGAATAAATAAGCTATCGGGAAGGCGGTACCTGCATGAAAATGAGGGAGGCCGTGCTGAAAAATAAAATTATTCAAATCACTTGCTTTATGTTAGTTTTCGATTAATAATAAATTAAATTTTGAAAGTTGTGTCGGAGGTCTTAAATCAAGCATTTTCTATGCGGCAGCTTATGCAAATCATGTAATGGACTTTTCTTGTGAGTGCCGTTTTCAGCCAATTTACCTTCGAGTTTATGCTCGGCCCCGATTTGCGTGTGTACGTAGCTAATGGAGACTTGTAGCGGGTCGAGTACAGAGCCCTGGGGAACACCCACCGACCGCTCGCTCAATTAACGCATTCGCCGTGGGGGCGAGATCCGAAAATCTGCCGAACCACTTAGGCGCGTCTTGTTCAACACACAGCCGCCAGACTCGCCTACCAAAATTACACAGCACTTCGACAGGAAGAAAGACCAACTGAGATGTCTTTAGACCGTAGGCTACCGTCGACTCGAAGCATTTGGGAAAATCACGTACTTCTGAAAATCTTAACTTCTTCAACGATTTTTCAGTACTCTTGAGTACGAGCCTGCAGCATCAGCGATTATTTTTGGGAGATATCGGATTTGATTACCGATTGTTTACCGAAATCACTCCTGGTGAGTATCGGAATAGATCATTTAAACGACCATGGCACATGTCCTTGCCTTTAAACGTCAAAGTTTTTCCCCGGCTTTTTCTAAAAAAAGATAATAAAACCAACAACAACAAAAAATCTACAGCAATAAATCTCTTTCACAAAATACTAATATACGTGATTATGAAACAGTTCTGAAACCAGTAGTTTTGTATGCATCCGAAACCTTGTTCCTGGATACCGATAAAGGACTAGGGAAAATTGGAGAAAAAAGTCAGAGAAATTATTATATGAATTCTGGGTTCCATCTTCAAGAATGGCGTCCATCAAAAGAGATCCAACAAAGAAGTCGACAGCAAAATAGAAAAAATCACAGAAACAATCCGCAAAGGAGACACGATTCTGTGGCCACCTCAAACGAATGGAGGATAATTGTGTAACAGCCCTCAAACCTAAATTTAAATGGAATGGTATTTTATAAAGCATTTGAAGCAAGCTAGAGTTTTCTTCAGGTCTTCAGTCCCTCTGACTGGCTTAATACAAACTTACACTGAAGGAATTTAAAGTAAAAATTAGTAGAGGGCAAAAGTAGGTTGGAAGAGGAAAGGACAAAGGGGAGTGGGTAGAGATATTACCACCGGAGCGGGCGCTCCATCGCAATTTTATCAATTATTATTATTATTTCTTTTATGTCACGCTACACTTTGATAAACTCTTCATCTCAACATATCCTCAAATACGTCCTCAATTATCTGCTTCCCACATTATCTGCTTCCCCGATTTTTGTCTTTTTCTGTAGTTTATTCCTCTAACTGTTACCTCAGCTAACACGCGTCAAAACTAGATCAACCATCCTCTTTATTCTTTCTGTTGAACTCTTTCATAAACTTATTCTCTATCCCACCATTTTCAAAACATTTTCAATTCGTATTTTATGTATTTCCGTAATTTTCAACTTATTTTTGACAGCGCCGTATTTAAAAGGATTAAATCTCCCCACTTTCTTGTATTTCCAAGGTCGATGCGTGAATTCTGTATAGTGTTGAGCATCGTCTATAAATGAATTAAAGGCACGGAATCAACCTGGAAAGTAGTCAGCTGAGTGTTCCATTGCGATACGCAGAACATCGCGGTATTGTGTCCGATAATGTGTAGATAATATGTCGATAGCGTTAGTTAATATGTATTCTTGCCTCGAGAAGGACCATAATTAAAATTCATGAGATGCACTTGCGGAAAGTCGATAGAACTGGCAGTTGCAGATAAACTTTGTTGAATATTTAGCAGCAACCTCGGTCGCTTGTTGCTCTGCCTTTACCACGTTGCTGACAAGGAGAGAGAAACTTTGAATGCAACCGCGGAGCAGCAGACGAAAAATTGTTATTGCTCTATATCGCTGACATGGGTGTGAAGTTAAAGTGTGTATCCATACCACTCGACCGATATCATCAATATTTACTGCGATGTACTAATTAAGTATATAGTCAAAGGAAAGTTTCAGGAAACTAGCTATCTACAGTATTTACTATAGCATTACCATTTTCATACAGTATTAAAATATTATTCATGTATTTGTGCTTTATTTCTCATTTCCTTTTCAGTTTCCGTACCTTCTGATTGAAGACTTAAACTTTACGAATTACCTCTTTAGTCTGTTTGTCTCTTCTTTTGTTACATGCTGATAATTTATGTACCATTTAAATGTCAAATTTGTAATTGCACTTTACCTACTCATATTAACACGAAATATTTGGAAAAATTATGTTGTTTGAAATAACTATAGGGTTGGTAACACACTGACTCCCAAATATTCCTTTTTACTCCACGATTTTTACGAACTTCAGGCGAAAACCGTAAAAACATATCTAGTTCTCTCCCTTTGCTTTCGAAACTACTGATTTGAAAATTCTTTCAACATTTTCAGTGATATGAGTTTTTTTTTTAAAGTTTAAGTGAAACATACACCAATGTTTCTGCAGTTTTTGGTTTTCGTAAAACAACTAAACCAGTAAATTTAATAAATTTTATGTATCAACCATTTTTCGAAGGAAAATCTTAGGACCATCATGTTGAGAATCTCGTGAATCGAATAGTAAATAAACTCTCAAAACAATTATTACATTTATAATTGACTTTTTTGATTTTGGTTTATATTTACCTTTTGTGAAAGTAATAATGCACCCTGTTTAAAAGTCACTTCTGATATTTTTATTATTTTTTAAATCAAATATACTACACAGTATTCGTCGACCATGAGTGTGAGATATCTTTCACTTGAGGGATGTCTTTGTCATCTTTTTTGAAACACAAAGAATAGTTTTTATCGTTTTATCGACGTTCTACTAGTGTAACAAATCAAAATGTAACGACTCTTGTACCGTTTCTACTTGCTGCATGTTACGGCTCTTGTGAGAAAGTGGAATTTTATTGCACGCGGATTTAAAAAAAAAATTACGAATACTCTTTTGAAATGCGCACACCTCATTCTTGGTTGTCCCCGTCTCGGGACGAGATGATGACGTCTGCACTTCGCAAGTTTTACAGCCAGCCGCGTGAAGGGCTGGTGGCGATGCATTATTCATCCTGCACATAAAAGGCCAACTCCAGCAGTCAGCCGAAGTTCGGAGTCTGCAAAGTAGGACCGTCTCATCAAACATGTAACCCAACACGACACGGCAGCTAACGACAAGACGAGACAAGGGCGTGTTCATAGATGACGAAAAGCTGATTGTCCGAGCCAAGTCCATGCGAGATCAGTTAGCCAATAAGATCAGAGCTTAGAAGAACTAGCAAAGAACGAAAGTATCCGTCCTGTAGCCGAACTGCTAACCTCAAATTCTATGAGGTCTAAAAGAACGAACATTAATTTATAATTTATATGACGAAACAACTAGGTATATATTTAATTGAAAGAATGTGAGAAGAAAGAACACATGCAGAGAAGAATAAATAAACATATATAACGATACTTAGTAAGAGAAACAAGAAAAAATGGATAATTGTTTGTTGTGTAGGGGCAAAATAGGAAAATGTAACAGCCCTCAAACCTAAACTTTAACTGGCATTTGTGGCAAGCTAGAGGGTGATTGCAAATGGTTTTGTATATTTGTCTTGTATTTTATTGTAAATCAGTGTAAATGGATTTTGTTTTGTGAAAAGAAATTATGTATATACCATTTAATATGCTTAAGAACAGAAAAATGACAGAGAATTGCTTAAATGCTTGTAATTGTAAGTACTGTTTTAAGGTAAGCCACGATGTTTAAAGGACGATTTACTACAGTTTAAAATGATTTATGTGGATAATTTTGAGTTTCAGTATCTTTAGTTTTCATTTATAAACATTTTGTAATGATTGTAAATTATTATCTACTAATCCTGATTGTTTTTAATATGTTTTCAATTGTTTAAGTATTGTTAATGTTCGAGAAATATCTATTCGAAGCCTTTGTAGTGTTCTAGAACTTTCAATAGAACTAATACGATCAGCAGAGACTTAGAAACAGTTTTTCGACAGTTTTACAGACTCAGGACAGTTTTGAACAAACAGTTTTGGTAGTATTGTCTTTGGAAGAAGTGTCGACTGTAATCGCTGGAGGTGTTTACATGTGTCCAGTATCTTTGAAGTTCGGTGTGCTTATGAAAATAAAAACAAGTTAAAATTTGAAACTCGATCGTGGACTAGTTATTTATTATAAGTAAATAAAACCACGAACAATCTAATATAATGTTTTCCTAAAGCAACCACATGAGCCGCGAACAAGCAACGTAATGAAACAGAGAATGCAAAGTTAAAGCTTCGTAATACCATTAAAAATTAAACTTTAATGAAATTATCTATAGAACTCGAACTGACAGAAACCGAGACTAAATATAAAGGAAAACGTCTTAGAATCGTTTAAATCAATGATGAGAACAAACAGTATATGAAGTGACGACGTGAACAAAATATTTGTTGAGGTAACTATTTCACTTCGTCTATTATCACATGTTTTATACTTGCAGGAAGCTTTCAACCTATGAAACGTAGTCTCTTAAACGATAATAAAATGGATTGGTGATGTTGTTCACAACAAACAACAGAAATAAACTGAAATATGTTACATGATAAAATGTGCTTTAAAAGTTATTTATATATTATTGAAAATCGATTTCGTGAAATTTTTGCTGTAAATCTTCATCGGCGATCTTCAGACAACCTGAATCTAAGAAGTGAGTTTAAGTCGTAAAATTACTCCTAATATCTAACAGTTAACCAATTAAAAATATTCATGTAATCGACAAAACTGTGCAAATAATAACGAACACTGAACAATACGGGAACAAACCAACTTTTTAATACGGAAACCGGCTATTAATAAAATAATGCACTGCACCTTAGGTTAAGTACCAAACCAAGATAATTATCACAAATTGACAATGCGTGTCACTTATATAAAACTGACAGCTGGTTACGTCATCGATAGAACATACTCTGGATATATTCTTATTTGCCGTTCACTGGGTTTAAATACATATTTTATTCTCAAGAACGTAAAAGCGAAACTATTACGGCGTGGTCCCGCAAGGATCCATACTGGGTCCAACGCTTGTTATCTCTGGCGGAGAGACCCATTAAGTGAGCAAGCACCGCCTTGCTGCGACACCTCGGGGCATGTTTACCGATCTCCCCATCCTCGACTGCTTCTCTCTGGCGCCAAGTAAACACGTGGTGTGAAGAGGCTTATCGCCACGAGGCAAGCGGGTTTTTGGTGATCCAGCTATCAGAATGGAGGAAAAAACTAGCTACCTGAAAGGCGCTTAAGAGCTCGTGTCGAATACCGCGACCGGTTCAAAAAATTGCTTCAACCCGATATCACTTCAGCGGAAATTGCTACTTACCATGGCTTGCGAAAACATAGATTGCGAATGGTGATTTATGTACATTGGCTGGTTTGTAAGCAGAAGGTCTGTGCATCAGAGTTGGCAGAGTAACTATGACCTGATATTGTGGCGTTCTTATTGCAGTCCAATCAACTAATTAACTCATATGTGTAAGTATTATAACATAATATGTGTATCAGTGCAAATTTTCCATAATAAACTAAAATTATTTTAAAGTGGCTGAGAAGATTTTAAATCGAATCCTAAAATTTCTAGGCAAAAAGTAAGATTTTGTCTTTGATGGTAATTACAATCTCTGACAAGGAGTGTATTAAGAAGCTTTGGTGCATATGTGTTCAGGCTTGCAACGACTTATCATTTGTTACTCAATTCTCTAGTCACACAGCTCTTAAGGTTACAAAACCATGCAAACAACATCCAAATCTGTTTGGTAGTTCTTCCATGGTGCCGAAAAAAAAAGAATAAACATACACGGCCAGATTTATACGCACATGAAGAAATTAGAAAAAAATCCTTTTTCATCGTTCTTGACATTAATATAACGTACCGCCTCAAATCTTTCGTATTCTTTGTCTGATGGAAATTGACCGCTTGCAACATTCTGGCGTATTTCATTCTATTAGAAGGCAAGTTAGACAATTGGAGGCCCTTCCGCAAGTATTCGTGGCCATAAGACACTAGTAACATTGTATCCTGCAAGCTTGCTTCAAGTTTAATTTGTTCTCACTAAGAGCTGGAAAACGGCGTCCCAACTCTGGCAATGCATGAAATCCTCAGTATGATATATTCGGCCAATCAAAGTATAAATATGCCATATGCACTGGAACAGTGGCCAACCAAAGCAGTGTTCTCCCCACCCTGGTCTCTGCATAAGAGCTCACGTCAAGTTGGTCACCACGTAGTAAGTTCCAGCCATGACAAGATGTAACAGCTACGGTCGGAAGAATTATTAGGTACAGGCTAGTTAGTCCTACATGATCTCTGTAGGTTTATGGAAGGGGCTCCAAACTAGTTAGATTTCATTAGGTACTTTTGGACTTTTTTATGTATATTTTTCCAGTGATTTGCATTTCCTATGTACACAAAATGGAATTTCAGATTAGGATAGGGAAATGAACCACCACTTAGATGATGGTAGCTTGTCGTGAACAAATCAAGAAGGCAAGAAGACAAATGACATAGTAATTTTTGGGTCTTAGCCCTTTATCAACAAGAGAATATAATGAAGGATGGGTGTTTAAGGAGATTGCATTACAGAGTGACTATAAGCCAGGAACGAGGTGCGGGTAAATTAAAACAGAGCGGTTGTATGCGTCCTTGCATGGAATGAGAACACAACTAACTGATGTTAAGCTCAGACAAGTTTTGTTGTTTGTTTTCATGCGAGAGACGATTGCAGCTGGATCACTGAGACGTCATTCTAAAGGATAATCATCTAATGTGTTCCAAAGCAAGTGTTCGTCCAGTGTTAAACGATTAAACTTTGTTTTTTTGCACAGAAATTCCAGAAGATCGGACAGGGCTGACTTCAACATAAACATCAACTAGATGGTAATTACGTAAATTTTCTTCCGCAAGAACAAATTGAGTCAGATATGGTGCATTACACCCGAAAGCGAAACCTATAAAGACTTGTGCTCTCTGAATTTATTTTGAGTTAGTCGGACTTTGTACGTGATCTGTCATTTCTTTGTTTATTTAATCAATTTTTTTGTATTATGAAGATTTGATTTTCTTGTTATGTGTGTGTTAGTTAATTCAAATCATCTTTCCTTATGTTTTGAGATCAATAAATGCAAGTGTCAGTATATAAAAATTAATGCAAATTTCCTTATAATTCAAAAAAGCAAATAATTATATTTCTAAATGTTTGTGCAAATTCTGGAAGGACTCTTTCCATGTCGCCCAGGCAAGATTGAACATGGTATTTTATATACAAAATTTTAATCGTAGAGAGTAATAGTAACTGGTGGCAATCCTTACTCGCGGGTACACCACGACCTCTGCATGATGTTATCTTGTCGATAAAGTCCTGATAGCCGAAAATTACTAAGTAATTTGTGTTCTTGTCTTTTTTGTGTGTTCACGTCACACAACCATCATCTCAGGTAATTGGTGGTTCATTTCCCCATCATAATTTGTAATTTATATATATGTTGTGTAGGGTAACTATTTATTTGAATACTAATTTTGTTTCTCTGAGTAGGAAAGAAATAATACTACTGTGGACACCGAAAATGATGATCTCTGGATTATAGTTTGGCGTTGTCAAGGGATTGTGTGTGTGTTGATTTATGACCTTGGAGACGAATGGATCACCATGTTGTAGCCGACACAATAAATCGAGATTAATTTGTAAAGAAATGTGTAAAGGAAAGATTCCAGCTGTTATTGTTTTATATGTTCATTAAACTACTAAAATGATTAATGATTTGTTATTAATCCGAAAGTAAGATTATTAATATGTATATATAAAAATTGCGAGTGGCTAAAAAGAAAAGGGAAGTATTAGTTAATAGAATCATATGTAAATTTGTTTGTTGATTAAATACTAAATGAATTTACCAAAACTTGTTGTAGAAAATGAAGCAATTCTTATATTAAAAAGCGATATTAATAAATGGGTCCAAGGTGACGGGATGTACTAGTGTAATTTAGTACTCTACAAGAAACAGTAAACCCTTAGTTGTCAGGTTGAATGTTCAACAGTTTGTTTGACTTCATTAATACCTTAATGTATCCTTCGTGGCTTCATGTGTTGTAGTAGTTGCTATTCACTTTGCTAACTCTAAGCAACGGTGGCAGTATTCCTTCGGCCACAGCGCCACATATTTCCGGTGAGACACACTCAGACGTGAGAAGTGGAGCCAACTCACAGGTTGTGAATTACAACAAACCGCTAGGTTTGCTGCACCCTTCCGACCCCGTACATAGAGTCGAATATCGCTTACACCTTCTTATTGTGGCCCTCGGGGAGCTACGGGCAGTGCAGAAGTTTTTGGCTCGGACGCCGTAATTGCGAAAACTCGTTAATATGGTTAAAGACGTTAATTACCTGAGACGAGCGACCGTCTTTTGTCGCCGCACACGGAGTTACTCCCGCTTAATGAACATCGTCCGCAAAGAAGATGGCGCCCAACTCGGGGCTAAACTTTGTAGCGGGGCGAGTTAAAGAGCAAAGAGTGGAAAATAATGCCCTCTAGCGGTGAGGTAGCGAACCAACTGAGGCGTGAGTAATTCCTGGAGGTAGCAGAGCGCTACGTAACGAAAAGAGCGCAAAACTTCGGTCTTACGGGAATACAACAGCGCCCCGTATAAAATAAATGAGGAGGGTGGAACAGTTACGATAAGACAGAGAGCACCAGACGAATTGGCCTTTGCGTTTGATAACGAACCATCCTACAAAGGTGGCCGATTCTACCAACTTAGACTCATTACATGCAAAACTAAAAAGAACTTTTGTTTATGTAGAGCCCAGTCTCGCACAATTAGGAGCCATCTATAAATTACGTCACACCTTAACGGGGAGGAAGGAGGTCAACAAAGTGTGACAAGGCGGGGTTGGGACGAGTCATAAGCTTTGTGACGTCACATGTATAACTTGTATCACTTCTTGTCACGTGGCAGCCGCACGAGTTCACGCTCGCTGTACCTACGGTATCGCACGTCAGCCACCGTTAGCCGCTTTCCCACGATCTCTTGTAACAGACGGGACGGGACGGGACGAATACTCAACAACACGCCATGAGAACAGGGCCGCCTCTGCTAGCGGGGATGAGACGCAGCTACCCACTCTATGTCGGTAAACATCACAGGCGTGTGTAGCGGTGCGCTGTTGCCATCGGTTTGCAGCAGCGGTGCGCACCCCTTCTGTTGCTGTAAAGTGCTCTGTGCCAAACGACACTAGGCAACTTGGTGGGGAGGTGGCGGCGAGGTAAGCAAGGACTAACCTGCGGCGCGCGCTCGTCCCTATACTTCGGCTAACGAGGTCCCGTCCCGTCTCGCCTTCGTTACAAGGGATCGTGGGAACGCGGCTTTAGGCATACGCCGAAAGGCCAATACCGCCTTTGAGGCTTTGACAAAATATGACTTCCGCATACTCATTTAAACGATTGTGTGACATCTGTGGTCTATATCTTTCATCATACAAAGCCACTAAGCAACACAAGCAATTATATAAGAGGCAACAAGTGGTTTTGCCCATAACGGAGATTCGTCTTCGGAGAATTGCAACTAGACGTGACAGGGAAGTTCTTTGATAAACGACGACGATGTTATGTGGCTGGGTGAAGAAGATGTTGTAATGTGTCAGGTTTGACACGTGACAATGTTTCATAAAGTATAAAATAAAGTGAATTTCTTCCGAATAGAGCGGTGAGTTCGCGGGAGACTTTTTTCTGCCTGCGCTGAGTGGTGCCCTTGCTCTGGCGAGTGGAGTGTCATCTGTTTGCATTGGTGTGGGACTCGTGTGTGGGCTTTCAGAGCGAGAGGTCTTGCGTACACACTGATGCGAGCCTCCCAAATGAGAGGCTGTGTTTTTGACCAGGACATGCTGGTTGTTGGTGATCGGCGACGTCTCACCTGCCCACCAGTTTCGCTGTCCGTTACAGTACGGAGAGCCCGGTACGGACGGAGTACACTACTGGTTGTGTACTGTTTCTCGCCGGACGACGCAACACCCGGAGCCGTCTCATCCACCCGGTAATACATCACCAAATTCTGCGTACACAGCAAGATCTCTGGTAACTGGACTGGATTAGACCCAGAGCGCCCTGTTTAGAATCTCATTGCTGTTGCTTGTTGACCTGTTGAGGGAATCCGTTATCGTTTTAGATGGTGCACTAAATAAATATTAATTTCATTATCAGTCAAATAAATTGTATTATTATTTTGCAGTAGTTAATTGGGGTTTTCATTCTTTACATTTTTCTTACTATCCCGGTCCACTCCTATTAATTGTTTATGCACAATTTATGTAAATACTTATTAATTTCAATCTGTTATTAACCCCTGGCGCCCAAAATGAATGAGGTTGAAACTGTTAAATAACGTACCACAACGTGGAATGTTACAATGTTGACACATCGAATGTTCCTCACATTATCCAAATCGAGAACTAAGTGACTGCTATGACACTCATTAATAATATATCAGAATGGGTTCAAAGGCAATGGACACGAGATGATTGAATTTTCTATCATTCATTTGATTTGTTATATTTCGTCAGTTTTCTAAAATGTTTGGTTTATTGTTGATTTTGTTAGAAAAATATTTTAAATAGAAATATATAAATCATTTTGTAAGTCTGTTTCAATCTAATAATTTCTAAATTTAAAATTGCAAAATATGTGATATCACATGAGGGGAGGCGGTTACATAAATACAGGGTGATTCAAAATGATTGTCGGGGTTTCAAAAAATTCCTACACTTAGCACAATTGAGATACGAATTTGAATCTTATTTTGATGTGTAAAGAAACTCATCAAGTTTTTTTGCATCCATTACAAATGTTCGATATGTGCGCCCTGCGTCACTCTGCACACATTTATGTGATAGTCCATTTCATTCCACACGCGACGCAGCATGTCATCAGAAAAGTTTAGAAAGGCGGCCCTGATCCGTTCTCTCAGCTGCGGGATACTCGCAGGTAGAGGACGAAGATAAACTTGATCTTTGACGTAACCCCACAGAAAAAAAATCCCATGGGGTTAAATTTGGTGATCGAGGTGGCCAAGCCATGAGCATTTGGTCACTGTCGACTCCGCGTCATATCCATCGCTGCGGCAATTGTTCGTTGAGAAATGTTCTGACCTCCCGATGGAAATAAGGTGGAGCACCATCTTCTTGGAATATGAAGTCATCCACCTCATTCAACTGAGGCAGCAACCACTCAGAGACCATATCGAGGTAAGTTAGTCCTGTTACTGTCTGTTCATTGAAGGAGAACGGGCCGTAAACTTTCGCCTTGGAAACAGCAGCGAACACACACACTTTTGGAGAATCACGCTGGTGTTCAATAAAAGCACTGGGGTTTTCTGTCCCCCAAATCCGTTGGACCACAGTAACTTACTAACACACGTGAAAATCTAGAGTGCCAAAAGCCTTCTCTATAGCGTTAGCTGCATATTGCAAACACTGACATCTGGCGGAACAAAACGTAACTACAAGATTAGCGGCTGCTTCAAAACAAAACTTTGAGAGTTAGTCTATTCATCCATGTAACGATAATACCTGTATCTTTAGTACACAGCTGGTAAAAAATTCATGAAACCCCAACAATCATTTTGAATCACCCTGTACGACCACCTGTGACAAGGAAGAGGGGAAGGCTCCAAAGATCATGAAATTCGTCTGACGTAATTTATGGATGGCTGCTAAGGCTTTTGTACTTTAATGATTCTCACAGATGTTGATGTCGTAGTTGAGATGCCGGTCGCTTCTGATTCTACTTCTATACTCACTGATTCGCAAAATTGTGGTGGTACAGGATGCTTTGCACCTAAACTACTCACAAATCTATAGTTTTTATCAGATCTCGAAGGAACTTTGCATACGTATGATTTTAAATAAGTTGAAAGATAATTTCCTATTTGGATTACAAAAGTGGAACCAAATTACGGTGAATTTTTACGACGATCTCCAGGTAACGGGAGAAAACATCAGAACTTTCATAAAAGCACCCGAACAACGCCTGTTACTCTGTTAGCTTATATACAGGGTGTTAAAAAGTGTAAAAAATGATGTCATGCATTGAAGACGTACAGGACCAAAGAGTACGTGATTCCTTACTCCGACGGGCTGAGACATGCATTTCCGTGGACAGACGTCACATTCCTGACCTGTTAGTAACTCGAAAAATATGCGTTTGAGACCCAATGTTTACTAAACATGTTTGTCTTATTTTGATGCATACTATCACCTCACATAATATTTTAACACCCTGTATATTTTACGTTATGATGGGTCTAAAACAACACTTACTATAAATATCGCAAAACTCAGTTAGGTTTTTTTTCTTTTTGCTGTCGTCAGTCTCTCGACTGGTTTGTTGCAATCCTCCGTCTCTTCCCATCTTGTGATAACCTCTTCATCTCTACCCCTCCTTACAACTTCAGTTATCTCCTTCATATAATCTGATCTCTGTATATTCCTATACAATTCTTACCTTCGACTGTTTCTTCCACTGGCAGATTAACCAATCCTACATGTCTTAATATATGACCCATCATTCTGTCTCTTCTTTCTGTAAGACTCTTCCACAAATTTCTTTCACAAACGTCATTTCCAAAACATGTTCATTTCGAACCGAGCGTGGTGGGTGAGTGGTTAACGCTCTGGCCTCACATTCGGGAGGACGCTGGTTCGAATCCCCGTCGGAGCATCCAGAGTTGAGATTTCCATGGTTTCCCCAAACCATTCCAGGCGAATGCCGGGGTGCTTACTTCAAAAGGTCATGGCCGAATTCCTTCCCGTTCCTTGTCCCCAGTCCTTTCCCGCCTCTAATGACCTCGACGTCGACGAGGCGAAAGGAAAAAAAAAATTTCGCAATTTATCTGTCCACTTAATTTTTAGCATCCTTCTTCAGTACCCACGTTTCAAATGCTACAATGTTCCTTCTTTCTCGTATTCCTAACGTCCATGTTTCGCTACCATAAAGTGCTGTACACCACACTAGATACTTAAAAATTTCTGTGTGAGCCCTACGTCAATATTTGAAATTAAAAGAGATCTCTGTTTCAAAAAGGCTCTTTTAGCTAGTGCTATTTTGCTTTTAACATCATTCCTGCATCTGACATCAGTCGTAATTTTACTTCTCAAGTAACAGAATTAACTTACTCCTATTGCTTCCGATCCTATTTTTATATTTAACTACTATCATTGCTATCATTTGAATTACACTTCATCGCCTTTGTCTTGCTTTGATTTATACGAGGCGCGTCCAGAAAGTAAGTTCCGTTTGGTAATAAAATGAAATTGTACACAGATACAGAAGAAATTTTTACTGCACAAAATTCTACAACTCTTAAACTACTTTTCCACATAACTGCCGAAATTTGGCAGGCATTTGTCATAGCGTGGCACCAGGTTTTTGTATACCTTCTTCATAGAAATCTGCCGCCTGTGTCTTCAACCAGTTGGAAACAGTTTCTATCAGCTCGTCGTCATTGGTGAAGTGATGACCGCCAAGGAAAGACTTGAGATGTAAGAAAAGATGAAAGTCTTGCCAGTTCTTCTGTAACCAAAGGTGTACGCCCACTTCGTTCTTCATCGTGCACATCACTACGCCCGCCATTGAACTGTCGGACCCATCTTCTCACCATCGAATCACTCATCGCATTTGGTTCGTAAACATCGCAAATTTGCCTATAAATTTCACTTGGTTTCACTTTCCTTGCATTCAGAAACCGAATCACAGACCTGATTTCACAGGCGGCGGGATTTTCAATCAACGCCGACATTTCAAACAAGCACAACAAAGCGAACGTAACTGACAGCGATCTCCAAATGGTGCACGTTCTTCCCCTTGATACACATCGTCTACAGCGCATATGCGGAACTGCAATCGCAGCGCTGCAGCGGAGATAAATTGAAACGGAACTTACTTTCTGGACGCACCTCATATTTAGTCCAAAATCTTCCTTCGCTATTTTGTTCATGGCACGTCGTATTAAAAAGAAAACCATGAAGGTTATTTTTCTTTGAAAATTATTTCGATATGCTTTATGATGTCACCGAAACAATTAGACGGCTATGGATCATGATAGAGAATGGAAGTAATGAGTAGCCTTGAAATGTTATAATCTTTGCCAACAGATGTGGTAACTACTTCACAGTTGCTTGCCACAAATTGGTCCCTGTTACATTGTTTCCGCCTCTCTGGAGTGGGTGGTGCCAACCTTCCGCACGGCGAAGCCCCTAGCCACTAGGGACTTTAATCGCCGCTCGAGTGCCCTCGGCGTTTGAGACAAACGACGTGGTGGCCCGTAGGGGTCAAAGTCGCTCGCCACAGTCCGTGCGGTCAAAGGCCGTGCGGGACGAAACTCGACCCTGAAAGCGACGCTCCGACACCCCATACGCGCACGGGAAGCTTTGAACTCTCCATACTTTGTTTCGTACAGGCGCGTGACTATACACAGTGTGGAAGTATCGTTAAAAAAAAGGGCTTATCTCACTGTAAAGTGGGAGCACTTAATGGACTATACTTTGCCAATGACTTTTCAGTGGGAACTATATCAAGAATTCGCAACGTAATTTGTGGATTAATTATTATTATTATAATCATTGTTATTATTATCATTATTATATATTTTACACCCACATTAGAGCACTTGAATCAGTCCATATGTACTTATGTCTTCGCAGTGTTGGATGAAAATTTGTTCTTCAGCTTCCTCTTCTGCTCCCAAAACTTATTTTATTTTTTCTGCCCTTGCTGCCCGTTCTTTGTCAGTTATGGTGTATTATTTTTCGTTCAATTGTTTTTAGTTTAATTCTTGTGTTTCTGTCCCTCAAAATCATTTTTTCTCCTCTATTTTCAATTTGTTACATTGTTATACCTAACTCTCCTAAGTCTTCCGGGACAAATTGTTTTTTTGTTTTACTTTCCAAAAGTAGTTGAATAACTGTTTTATTAGCCTGGTTTCTGGTAAACTTGTGATGTGAAAGAGAAAGGCAACTCGCCTTTTTCGCATTGTGTCTATTATTAACTCACTTTCTCAGTATACCACTTAGTTAGGTAATTATCCCCCACTGTCCGTCTATTTAGTGTTTCTTCTTAATGATTTTTGTGATGATTTTTCTTTCTGCTTTTAGTAGCTTATCAGTTATTGATTTTATGTTTAGCTTGAATGATGTTTCACCAGCATATGTTGCTTCGGGTTTAGCAGTGGAGTAGTGTTTGAATTTGGTATTTATTAAGAGAGATTTCTTCTTATAGGTTGGCCAGATGATTCGTTGAACTTGTTTCAATTTAGTTGCTATGTTGTCCACTGATGTTTTCACATTTGTGTTCTAGATTATAGTTTCTCCAAGATATTTGAACTTATTTACAATAGTAGATGTCATATGTCTGTGTGTTGCCACTTTTTCCCCATGTATTTCATATGGACGTATGTTTGTTGCCAGTTTTTGGACCACCCACGTCGCGCAGGTGTTCGCCAGCCGCGCGCCTGGCCTCGCAGGCGGAAGCCATTAGTCATGTCAACACCTGTCAACAAGGCCATTAATTATCGCTCCCCTTGTAGCCGGCCGCCGCGCCGCCGCGCGCAGCTGCAAGCCATTAATTATCGGGGACGCAAAGCGCTTCCCACGCTATCAAAGGCTCCCACGCCGCCGCGCCACCCTCCCGGCCTGAATTTTAAGTAGTCGGCTCGCGGGGCCGACACTCATAAATATTCCCTTATCCGCCGCGCCAGGCTTCATAATTATCTCCTGACCTCCTCGGAAGGTATGTGTGTGTTTAAAAGCTAAAACATTTTTTCAACTTTCACGGTATTTTACGATTGTGCGGGAGGAATAAATTT
>JARYHS010002378.1:0-24645 GCA_031002005.1 Vandiemenella viatica
GCGGCAGATTTCTATGAAGAAGGTATACAAAACCTGGTGCCACGCTATGACAAATGCCTGCAAAATTTCGGCAGTTATGTGGAAAAGTAGTTTAAGAGTTGTAGAATTTTGTGCAATAAAAATTTCTTCTGTATCTGTGTACAATTTCATTTTATTACCAAACGGAACTTACTTTCTGGACGCGCCTCGTATATGAAACTGATTATTTACCATCTCGTCAATTCTGATAATTTTGCAACAATATTTTCATATTTACTCTTTACTCTCATGATGAAACGACACTTACTTGAAATCGTTTTTCAGCACAGGAAAAAACTTTACTAGGCACGAATCTAGCTTAAGGAAAATTTAAAGCCAATGTAAATACCGTAGAAACCAGAAGATGAATCCACAGAATCCGAAATGCAATGTGTATTACAATAAAATTTGTATTCTAATGACTGAAGGCTGTATTTGATTCTACATTTTGTCTGATTAGTACAGTCATGTCAATACAGTGAATTATGGATAAAATTAAGTTCCTTTGAATATTTATCATTACCAGCCTGCGTTATCTGATTGGCATCAACCCATCATGGAAAAAAAATATTTACTTATTATTGTTTGTCTGATTTTATTCGAATATCTCACAAAATAAATCTTAAGTTTTGTTTCATATTGAGTATATCTAAATGATTTTTCTTCTTTCTTCATTAATTTTCCAATATATTTCTGCTACACATAAAATATTTTATACTTAAATTGTAATGCTTTTGCAGATTCTAATAATTACAAAAACATCCTACCTCAAAGTAATCACTAGTATTTTATCCACTGAGATACATCTCCACCTTTTTTTTTCTTTTTTTGGAGGTAGTATCTCAGATGGCTGTTGAAAAGTTCCATGGATATCTTAAAAAGAATCCTTTCAACCTCTTTTTCAAGTTCTTCCAATAGAAAAAGAGGTCAATGAAAAGATGAACTCAAAATTTCCATCTTATTTGAAGATTACTCAAGAAACAGGATTCAACAACAGTATGAAAAACATGACTTTTCATTCTGGAGCACACTCAAGCTTTTTAGCTGATCAAAACTTGCAGGAGAGTTGGGAGAGGAGGAAGAATACACAACCCAACTATCTTCCAACTACTGTAACCAAAACGGGTTGCAGATGCAGTAATGGACACAGGACCTGGCTCTTTGGAAGAGATCTGACGGGAAATACTGCAGCTCTTAAACACCTATAGCCAGCGGAATTTCAGGAGCGATTTCAAAAATGGAAAATCGCTGGCATCGTTGTAAAGAAGCTTGAGATGACTACTGTTAAGAGACTAAAGAAATGAGGATCTAAGATGCAACCCGATTTTCACCAACGAAATTCTCAGAAAATTTTAGATGCAATAAAGGTGCTTTTGTTATTTACTATGTAAAACTGAAACGTGAAGAAGTATAGATAAGTAAGAATCACTTGAAAAATTCATCAAAGCAGGTAACACCTCCATCATCACACTAGAAAAAGATAAATAATGGCGTATTGATATTTAATACTTTATTACCAGAATATTTGAAAAATTATATATGAAACAATGATGTAATCAATAACTATGGTGATAACTACTACTCTGAATTAATGTATACAATTAGCAACTGTCAAACATAATTTTAAAAATATAACATTAAAGATATGACTCCATTAATGATGAATAAAATATCTATAATGATAATTCTGTCATTAAAACTAAAATTTTATACCAGGAGAGAATTTTTAATTAAAATGGGATGCTTCATGAGGTCATGTCTGTATACTATTCTATACTTTTGAAGCAATGATTAACTTGCACAAACAAATCCAGCAGTAGATTTATGAAATATGACACTAAAGTACTTAATAATTCTGACCATACTTATACCAGATTATGCTTATAATTGCAGTACAGATTAATTGTTTGTAGTGAAATTATATTTATCATGACAGTGTGTGATAATACATTCCTAAAAGCCTTGTAGAATATTCACCAACAAAACAGTGGATATAAAAAAGAATTATTGCTAACAAATATAAATTATATTAATAATACTTTTCTACCAACAAGTCCATAATTACTTGATGCAGTCAAATCAATATTTGCTCTCCCTATCAATGAAAAATATCATGATTGCCTCACAGCACATTGAATGCACAGCAAACAATTATTAGCAGTAAGGTAATTAAAGTACTGTGGTGACTAAAATTTGCAAAAAAGTTTCCGCATAGATGTTATAGATAACATTCATTTTGAACATGTATCCTTATAGTTAAGAAAATACTGTAACAACCAATTAGTATAAAATATACTCAGAGTTTACCCTATCCATTTAGACTTACAAGAATTGAAATACAAACTGGTGATTCCAATATTAATTTGAAATAACAACAATTTACAATTTGTAAATATTAAAGCAAAAATGAAAAAAAGAATCAACAATAGTTAAGACCCATAGTTATAAAGTATCTTTTGATTATTATTCTATAATAAAAATAAATACAATAAAAAAACTAAAACCCAATAAAAAGATCTCAGACATTGACACCACATTATAGATCCTAAAAAATATTATGTTACTACTGGATCCAACTGAGAACTGCCCAAAATAAAAGATATCTGCCAGAACATTAAAAATGAGCTACATAGTTGACAACAAAAACTTAAACTACTTTAGATTCAGCTCATACAAAATTTAAACAAATAGTGTGAAAACTCACTAATAATCATTCTGTGAAAGAACTGCTATAGCAACAAATTTTTGAAATAATACAACTGACACAACTTTCTGACTTAGAAACTTTTCTCATCCTATGACAATTAAAATGTACTGAAATAAGTCTTACATTAGATGTAGACAGATGTTACACACCATAAATTCATAACCTTTGATAACAGAAAATTCTAGAGGATGCCAGAAACAAATTCAAATTAATTAACAATACTGCATGATTCTCTCAACAAAACTGGCATGTAAACAACTATTAACTCAATTATTACACTCATTCAGACAAAGGTTCAGGGATAGAACATTAATACAAAAAGATAAAAATAAAATGAACCATACCTCTTATTCCTTTAAAGATGTATAACCTAACAATTTTCCCTATAGATCTGTAAGAGGACATAAGTAAAACATATCCATATAACTGCCAGAATATTTGATTGTTTTTAAAAACAGCCACTAGATTATCTATCAATAACAAGGAGAATTTTAAATGATTTCTAAACTGTAAAAGACATCTAAATCTCATTTGATTCGTTTTTAGATGATCAAAACACAAAAGATTTTTCGCCGATTATATAGATAAACGGAGTTTTCGAAATGAATGATATAATACTCCTCAAGAGCATCAAAATCATAAAGGCTTTTAGAAAAAATTTCTCATACATTGCGTTCTGCTTAAATGAGATGACTTGATTCACATCTTTCACATAAAAAAAATTAACACATATATCTCAATAAATTGGGCCACAACCCAAATTTATTCACTGACTGCTTTTAAAACACATGCAAAAGATAAGTAATTTTCAATAAAAATCAGAATATGCCATGTGTTTAGCTTAATGAATCCAGTGAAGAGTTTAAAATCACCTGAGTGTGTAAATCATTTTTAACAGACATTAGGACACAACAAACATTTACCTCAATAAGCTATCAAATGTTTTCTATGATCTATGACCAAATAACACATTTGGTGCAAATATCACAAGGAAAAAGCAATCAATGAGTTAATATTTTTAGGATTCAAGAACTAAGAATGATTTTGCACAAATATCACAAGAAAATTGTGATTTACCTTAATAAATCATGTGATGACTTTGAAGATTTTTCGACTGCGTAAATAATTTTTCCATACATATCACAAGGATATGGGCATTAGTCAGAATGAATACGCTGATGTCTCTTAAAGTTACCAAAGTCTGTAAACGATTTTCCACAAACATCACAAGAAAACTTGCGTTCTCCAGAATGAATTCGCTGATGAGTTTAAGACTTCCAAGTTGTGTAAATAATTTTCCACAAATGTCACAAGAAAACGGACGTTCACCAGAATGAGTCCGATGATGTATTGTTTTGCAGACTCTATAAATGATTTTCCACAAACGTCACAAGAATACGGGCGTTCTCCAGAATGTATTCGCTGATGCCTCTCAAAGCTTCCACGGTGATTAAAATTTTTTCCACAAATATCACAAGAAAACGAGCGGTCTCCACAATGAATTCGCTGATGACTTTTAAGCTTATTAGAGTGTGTAAACACTTCTTCACAAAAGTCACACGAAAACGAGCGTTCCCGGAAATGAATACGATGATGTGATCTAAGTTTTGCAGACTCTATAAATGATTTTCCACAGACGTTACAAGAGTACGGGCGTTCTCCAGAATGTATCCGCCGATGCCTTTTAAAGCTTCCACGGTGATTAAATTTTTTTTCACAAACATCACAAGAAAACTGGCGGTCTCTAGAATGAATCTGCTGATGACGTTTAAGGTGATTTGACTGCATAAACGCTTTTCCACAAATGTCACACAAAAACGGGCTTACAATGGTCTGAAACCTCTTGTGCTTTTTAAGAGTAGAATGATTTGTGAAAGATTTTTCACAATCTTCACCTAAATTTGAGAGTTGGCTCAAATTAATCCTGTTACTAAAGCTGCAGGTAGTGACTGACTCCTTCTTTATTCTATCAATTTGAAATTCACCATTAGAAGGAGTCTGCTTGTAACTGTAACAGCTTTTCTTGCAATAACAATGATGCCTACAAATAAAAAAATAGTATTTTAATATGTAGTGAACTACTTTTACTTTCAAAGTATATTAATTAACAATGTATAGGTTTTCAGATTCACAAATCGTTTACTAAATTCATTTAACATATACCTCAGTGTTATATGTAATCATATACCATTTAATTAATAAGCTACTAAAACAAAATCACCAAAAATTTTTAAACCTAAGAGACCTGATGACAAAAATTATGAATATTTGTAAAAAATCAAGATCTATATTTTAGGAAAAAATTTTAAAAATGTTTCAATGTCTTCTACATTTAACACTAATATTATTAACTAATTAATTCAAATTTACTAACATAATATCAACACAATTAAAACAGATATTAGCAAAAAAATATTTTTCTTTCCTACAGAAGCCTGAAACAAATTAGTTAAAATTCTTTAACTACTCAATTGAACAATGACATTGTCTACAGAGGAATATGTCTGGTTACATTTCCAGGGTTCTTTTACTATCAAATTAAACAGTGAATACCACAATACAAATTTGAGTTAATTTGCTGCTACCATTAATTTCACAAATAGTAAATAATTTTTTTTTTAAAGTGGCTTAACATCCCAAATAATAGAGATAATCAGTACAAAGATCTTGACTGAATGTTACTTCATATTACAGTAGATGTTGGATAAACATACTTACAAGATAAAAAGAGAAATGAGAAAATTAACTATAAAATGAAATACTGAGATAACTTATTTTGTATATAGATTTTTATTTCAGAAATAACCCAATATCCAAACAAATGTTACATGTACTTTATTGATAATCTAATGGCATTCTGTAATATTAAACAACATATCCAGCTTCATTGGTTGAAAAGTTTAGCCCATGAGAATAAATATACTGACATATGAAGTAGTACTGATATGTTTAATTACAGATCATACTTGAGGACTACTTGAATATAGTAACACTCTAACAGGAATTTGAGAGGATTATACTTTCTCAAATAGTTTTCAACATGTATGATGAAGCCATTTTTCAAAATACCTAACAAGGTAAACTTTTAAGAGCTAAAAAACATACCCCATGCAGTTGAAAATGTCATCTTTGTATACAATACAAATATATTGTTTCATTCAAAAAGAAGAAAGCAAAAAAATTATATATATATTAATTAGTTTAGATAGAAATAGAATCAAAAGATAGTTTGCTAGATGCAGAGCCTGATTCAGTGGTTCAACAGCTATGGCAGCGACTGCTTAGTAAGAGTAACACATATCATGGAGAACTTTTACAGGATGGTAGCCAACCTTCTCTAAGGATACACTGCCAGAAAAATAAAATACTTTTACTTTAGGCGAAATAAATTGTTATCAGAAAGCGTCAAAATTAATTCCAATTTCTCCATAAAAATGGACACAAAACAAAAATTAATTGTTAATTTTTGCCAGTTAATCAATTCTTGTTTAGTATACGTCGACATATTACATGCTTTGTCTTTAAATAGTAACTCCTTATCTCTTTCACTGTTGAATTCCATCACAAACAAAAAAAATCGCTAAGTGCTCAAATGCAAGTGAACAGGGCGATACCTTACATAAGGACGATGGAGATGGCAAAAAGATAAGCTAACGACATTTAAAGATGTGTACAGAATAGTACTTTGTTTCTGGGGTGCGTTGGTGGACAATCTTATTTACTATAGTAACAAATTGAAGCACATAATTAATGGGAACGTAGTTAAAATGGTTTATACATTACTAAGAATTTAGGAACTTCATTTTAAAATTTATACTTGCTCAGCAATTAAATAATTTTACATTCATTTGAACAGTAAGCTTTCAGGAATTTAATTTTTGATGTAAAGTATACTGTCCCCTTCTTCCTGATATGAATATTACCTCAGTTATTTGTAAAAGCTTTAATTAATGGTAGCCTAATACCATATTGTTGCACATTCTTTATGTATTTATACATGGTTGCCCAACTTCAATCGTTAGTAGTCCTTAAAATAGCTTATTTTCAATTTTTAATTCAGCTGATCGTTTATAAGAGTTGAATGTGGAGTAACAGACTAATAATAAACTTTCTATAAGTTCAGATAAAGTTCTATTTACGATGAAGCAACGTAAACAAATAGTATTATGATGATATTATGTATCACGTAGACAGACACGGAGAGCTATTTTTAGCTATTTAAATGATATTACTTAAAAGATCCTGTGGAAATCAGACATTCATTATTTACAGATCAGTACGATCTTCACAAAATAATCAACTCTCTAGCAATAGACAATTTTTGGACAATCTCCAGTATACCAGAAGTGGTTTTTTGTAACCCAAGCATGACCCTCGTCAGGAAGCATACTTCTCCAGCACTTTTCAATACCTCACCAACAATCAAAATCTGGGCAGCCCCTGTGATTCCTTCATTTATGCTGATAGTCTTGCTATAGTTTCTCAGTACATAACATTTGGAACAACTAATGATGAATTTAAGACAAATTGTCAAGATACCACTAATATGTTGATAATTCTCTAATAGTTGACATCGCAGGAAAGTGTTTGGTTGGATAGCTACATTAAAGACCCTCTTATTTAAGCCATATATAAGAGTCATAAATCTATGAGAGAAGGCGCCAGATTCAGGCGTGATGCATGAATGGAGCAATCTGCGAGCATAGAAGGGTCATTTAATCAGACATCTGCGTACAGCAACGGTTAGGCGTTGATAAATGAGTAGAGAATTCAGAGTTTTGAGCAATGGTGAGAGAAGCAAGTAACGATGCTGCTGCAGGACGAATTAAGTTGCACATCCTATCGGCAACCAGTTTAGTAAGCATAAGTTAGATACAAACACTAGAAGAGGCTCGTAATTTTTCACGGCGTTGAATATTAATACATTTTTCGCGGGCTTCCAGCCGTGTTAAGATGTCATATTTGCGGGACGTTTCGAAGGCGTCCATCTCTGTCTTCATTCTCAACCAAATGTCACTGATTAACTATTTGTTTATTCAGCCGCTGTTACGGAAACGGTGGAAGACAAAAACCAACACAACGCGATTACGTCATCCGCTCTTCTGCTCGTTACCGACGCGAAACTGTTTCAGCATTTTAATCGCCGGGTTCCAGGCCGCACTGAGTTGATAACCAGTGTCCCTGTTGACTAATAAATCAGTTATCTTATTTCTACAGCCTCTGTAATAACGCTGGCCCAAAAATCTTTGACCCGGGCTAAAATGGTTGTTTTTTCAAATTCAAAAGTGTGACCCTCTTGCACACTATGTTCGGCCACCGCAGATTTTTCTTCTTGCCCTAGACGAACATTTCTGGCGTGCTCTACACATCGCTGCACAATGCATCGCTGCGTCTGTCCAATGTAGCCGCGACACATTCACATGGTATATAATATACACCAGGGATTCGTAAACCTAGGTCATCTTTAACGCTGCCGACCAAGTTACTAATTTTAGTGGGTGGTCTATAAATTGTCTTGACTCCGTGTTGTGATAGCAGTCTACCTATTTTGAAACTTAGGGCATCCACAAACGGCAGAAACGCAAGGCCCTTGGTATTAATCTGATCTCTCCGTCGATTTTCCTTCTGTTTAATTGCACGAGTAATCTGTCCCTGATTATAACCATTATTTAAAAACGTTTTCCAGAGATAGTCCAATTCACCAGCCAGGCTATGTTTGTCACAAATCCTTTGTGCTCTGTGTACCAAGGTAGTTAATACAGAGTTTCGTTGTTTCGCTGGGACACACTGTGCATCGGAAGCCTACCCATACCGACTTGTATTTAAATTCCAACAGCTGTCATCATCCGGCACAACGAAAATGATGGAAAATAGAGACTTTCTAGTGAATAAAAGGAAAGAATAAACTGTTCTACGTTTTTTAACAATAAATAAATAAGGCGACTGTTAATATACTAGGTGCTCATTGAGCTATAATGTTCTGAAAGAGAGCGGCAAGTAGCTTAACAAGTTCTCAGATCTCATAAAATAATGTTCTAAGGCTAAAACTATCAATAACTGAAGTCTACATATTTTACCAAATCATAAATGTGCTACGTAAAAGCTGAACGACTCTGCAACACAGCAACAGCATAAAATACCTGGATGTGACTCTTGACAGAAATCTCAGTTCTAAAAACCACTCTCGTGACATAAAAATGAAAGCACAAACCAACAGCTTGAGCAAAATGGGGCGCTAACCTCAGTGACCTAAATACTTTTTTCTACCTTCAGCACTGTGCTACTATGCTATTGAATGTGCCCATCTGGTATGGAATAAGCGAAGTCATGCTAAGAGAGTAGATGCTGTGCTCCAAAGAACATGCTGATTCGTCAGAGGTTGCCTGATAAAAATATCTGTGGAAATGGTGGAATTATTGTCTGGCACTGTTCCTGCAGATATAGGTAGCTACTAATACACTGGACTCAGAGTGGAATCTCGCTAAACACCTCAAAGGAATGCCAAGCACTGAAAGAAAGTTAGCCTAAAAAAATATTGGGAAAGAAACAATGGTTGAATTAAAATGAAACGCCTACTACGTTGTTCTGAGGAACCATGGGCTTTACAGAAATTTCTAAGCAGATTTCAAGAAGCCATTTAACTGCTAAAGGGAGTCTTGCACCATGGGGATACTTTTCATTTCTTACAGCTATGTGCGACATTGACGTAATGGTCAGTAGAGATGGAAAAGCACCGGGAGAAAGGAATAGCAAGGAATTAGGCAATGGACTCATTGAATGAATCATCCTGTCATTTGTTTGGACTTATTTCAGGAAACCATGGAAAAACGAAAGCTGAACTTGTGTTCCCAAATGGGGATTACTTGGAGGGGCATGCAGATACCATGTGTTACTGTGGCGTTACCCAAACCACGGTATATTTGTTGCTATGTCAAGTTGGAATTAACAAATCCCAGAAAGTCAGTTGCCAATGAAAAACAATTGAGTATAAAATTTGTTATCTGCACTAGTCATACACATCAAAAGAAGAGGATAATAAGATACATTAAGGGCAAACCTGCAAGGCCCAGAAAATCATAGTACAATTCTTCTGTGTATCACAGTGTATAACGTGAGTGTTAAGAGTGCAAATTTGACAAACTGTTTTGGTACAGGGATCGAGCCAGCAAAGGGTATGCTAGCCGGCGATACAGGATAGTGAATTTCAGTGTTATGCAAAGAAAAAGAGTGGAAAGGCTACACCTAGAATTAATCTCATGTGATGATCGAAAAGAATTACAATTGGTTGCAAGATGAACAGGAAGCAAAACTGCCATATTGTTCAGGACAGTATTTGCAAGTTGCTGAGTTAAAATAACGTGCCTATCGTTTGGTGGTTAATCTACGAGGGAACCATGTGGAGTGTTTGCCAGGTTGCGGGCATCTTCCACCATCCAGCAATATCCCCATTTTCGTTATATGATTACGTGTGGTGAGCCAGCAATGTGTAATTCCTGGGGCAGTTAGAAACAACGAATGGCAGATCTTCGAACATCAAAGACGACCACCCACGGCAACAATTGCTTGGGTAAAACACAGGTACGGGTGACCACAGGTCCATATAAATACTGGGACAACAGTTCCTTGCAACAACACACCTCTAAGAAGGGAACAGGACAGCTAAATCGCCACTACATGGCACGACAACAGCGGTAGAAGAGACCACGTGGCGCAATAGTCATACCACACAGCTAAGTGTTAAACTATACAATATAATGCGGCAATTCTATCTAAATTTAAGCAGTGCCACTGGCTACAATTAGTGATATTTAAGAAAGGGTATTTTGTATAATAGTATATTATTACTTAAAAATTAAGTTTTGTATAACATTGCAGCAATTGTTTGTATTGATCTCATATTTTGAGAATATTGTAAAATTTCCATTCATGATTGGTTAAACTTTAACATTTTAACAGTATGGAACATCCTATACTTTGGCTTGGTTATGTGATTACTTCACAGGTTGCTGAACAACAACAAGAAATTTACCCTTACAGACATTATTTTCTGTATTTAGAAAAAAGTACACTAATTCACAATATTTATGAAATAGTACAACATTATGTAAATGAAAGCGCATTCCTATTATCCGAATTTTCCAAGTTAGCTGATTTTAAAAATGTTTTGATAAACCATCGCAATTGTCAGTTAACAAGTTTTCTTCAATTTTAAAACTTCCAGTAGAGTAAGGAAGCTAATGTTTATTATTTCATTTGAAATTGACACATGTAAGATGAGTGATTCCATCCATTAAACAAGACTTAGTAAAGGAAAGAAAACTTAAAGTCAATGCCAATAAATATAATTATAATCTTGAGCTGATAGTCCTAACTGATTATGATTAGAGTATAATGAAGCCATTTTTTGACGAGCTTGCAACAGACACAGTGACTGTTAACTCACTACACCCTAATGAACAAATAGCTTTGTAGTTAAACAATGCTGAAGTTTCTGCAGAAAATAAAATTTTTGTACCAGTACAGCTGACACCTTTAAGGTACATCTACATAGTAATGTCTGTAACAACAGATGCAAACACTGACACTATGATACCAGACTTTCAACCAAAGGGTAACATCAAAGATTATACTAATTCTAATAGCCAGGGTTTATTTCCCAATGAAAATGATACTCCATATGAATATTGTCACAATGACGCAAAACAAAGTGTGAAAATTTACCAACTTGGACACGAGATAAATATAAGAAAATTGAAGTACATCTAGCTGACACATTCTTTAATACTGATATTGAATAGAGTAACCATTCTGTGAGTTTAAATTAACAGTGAAATACAATCACACAGGAAACATATTATCCTGTGAACAATATTTGTTGCTTCTAGTCAAACTTTTGTAAATTCTGCTGAAACATGTACCAACATGCAAGTTGATACAACAGAGATATGTTCTGATGTAAACACCAGTAGTTACAGTGAAGTTGTACAGGTCACTGACAATTTAATTTGTAAGGATAATTTCGATGGTTTACCCAGGACTACAGAAGGGATAGTACATCAACGCTTAAATGACATTCAAGGTGAATTTCGGACTGAAAAGGTACCTAGAGTTGTGAAAAATTAGAGTTGTCCCTCCAGTAAAACATGTAACCAAAATGTAGTTGATGACGTATTACAAGAAATTGTTACAGATGAACTATCTCCTAGTATTGTAGCTAAAATGGCAGAGATAAGTACATTTAAAGATAGTGTGCAAGTTTGTAAAATACCCACCATTATAAATCCCACCAATGATGTTTGTGTAAATGACATTTCTATTTCTCAAAATATTGATGTAAAAGAAAGATTATGTCTCGGTTTACACCGTGCACCAAATGACCTTGATGGATGTGCTAATGCTATTCTATCACTGAAACCAGCAAATATTTCTGTAGTCAGTCAAACAAAGCTTATATAAGACTTTACACAGTTCATGATGCAAATATATATTCAACTCCTCAACCACCCACCTGTGCTAGATTCCTGTAATACTTCTACAACCATTAAGCCTAGACCTGAACTGGGTCAAGTAACTCAGAATCTTGTTCCAAATGTCATTGAATCTTGTAAAGCTAAGATTAATAATCTCACACCTGATGTAGAAAAAATATCTAATCAGAGTACCTGTATAGTACACTAGTATACTAGCAGAAAATAGTGTTGAAAGTGACATAAATTTAGATTTTTCTATTTAACCTGAATCTAGTAGTTTTTCTGAAGTTAATGATTAAGGTTCGCTGCTTGATATTTTTATTGAAGAAAATGTAGGTTCTGAATTTATTTCAACTAAACAGATACTTCAGCCCTCTGTTGCTAAATAACAAATACTGAATAAGCCAATATTAGTATACAAACTCCCATACTTACACAGTCACTTGAAGCACATAAGAAAGGTAACTTAATTAATCCCAATATTAGTATTTGTGTTGATAAGCAAGTAGAAGACACCAATGATTTGCATAAGAATGTAATTTTCAGTGACAACAATTTCAATCTTACAACAAGTACTGTTCAAACTGTGGAGGTAAAAGATAGAAAAGTTAATAAACATAATGTATGAGTGGAGACTTTCCCAGTGTATTGATGAAAAGAAGTCCTCTCGGGTATTCAACCACGATAGTGTTGGGCAATCATGACGTTTCAACAGTTGGCACTGCTATCTTCATCAGGTATCTTGTAACTATTGCAAGCTACCTGATGTAGAGTCAGCTTGCAACAGTTACAAGATACCTGATGAAGACAGCAGAGACAGCTACCAAAATGTCGTGATTACAAAACACCATCTCGCTGGACACCCGAGAGGACTTCATTTAAAATATAATGTAATTGTGCCTACAACGATTGATATCAATATGTAGGAAGCATGTGTTTCCAGTGAGCTGATACAGGTCACTGAACCTCAAGCTATCTCCCAAGTACACTACAGGGAAAGCAGATTACTAACACCACATTAAAGTTACTCATGAATAATGTTCATCTTCATGTCAATTTTGAGAGACTAGATCCAAGCATACGCCTTTTATTTTCTAAACAACTTCATGTTTTCGGGATTACTACTGATAACAACTATTCTAGATTAATGACAATCTCTATACTCTTGAAGTATTTTGTACTTAAGCAAATATTTTGTTTTGTGATTTTTATATTCTTCTGTAATACACAATTGTTTGTGGTCATTAAGATATAATATAAAATGTGCAAATATAGAAAAATGATATCACACTAATTTTGAGTGCACACTGTAAAATTTTTATTTTTTGTTTTACTTCTGTGATAATATTATCTTGCAACTATAGATTCTTAGTTTGCAAATATACTACTGCTTTTAGATTTTAAAGGAATAAGTTATCTATAACCAATTGTGTTGACCAACTTACTATGCTGAAAAATATGGACTGTGTATTAGCATGTTAAGCAATGTAAATCTTTAAAGGATTCATTTAGGAAATTCCATATACATTTGTTTTATGAAAAATGACTCATGCTTACATGCACTTGTCTGTGACAAGACTTGTATTTCTGCTGTGACATTTCATTTTTGTAACTGCATGATAACCTGTATTTTTTTTTTTTTTTTTAATTTCTGATGAGGACTTAATCTGCTTTCAGTGAATTGAAGAAAACTTGATGGTATGTGATTTTGTAGCAGTAACTGGTAAAAGTCACAAAGAGGAATTGTAATATAAATATGTTTAGATAACTCTTCTGAAACCAAATGGGCGAAAAGAGTAGACAGAAAAGTGAAAGAAGGGGCATTCCAATCGAAAAATGTCACTAGTGGTTTGAAGACCTAGCTCCAAAAACAAGTGACATTTTGGACGAGGTTGTAACATGTGTGCTAAGAGTGCAAATTTGACAAACTGTTTTGGTACAGGGAACAAGCCAGCAGATGGCATGCTAGCTGGCAAGATAGGACAGTGAATTTCAATGTTATGCACAAAAAAGTGTAAAATGGACATGCTACAACAAGAAATAAACTCTGGAGTGGTAAATGAAAAGAAAAACACGATTGATCAGTTAGACCATGTGACAATCAAAAAGAATTACAATTGGCTGTAATACGAACAATAAGCCAAACTTCCATGTTGAACAGGACAGTATTTTGCAAGTGGCCGAGTCAAAATAATATGCCTATTGTACATGGTAGATATGCGTGGGAAACATGAGGAGTGTTTGCTGGGTCATGGGTGTCTTCACTATCCAGGCACACTGTAATGTGAGATGTAAAGACTGCCAAATTTGTCCAATTACCCTGTTTGATGAATGTGTGCAAGTTAGGGCATGAGTTTTCTAACTGTAAATCTGCTCTCTTGAAGATGAATTTTTATGTTTTAAACTTTCATTTGTAATGCGGAACTGGTACCGGCCTGGGAATTTGTTTTATGAAATAAACTGTTTCAGTGTGATTTTTTTTGAAATCAGGTGAATGTTCGTTCTTTCGTAGTAACCTTTTAGTGACAAACAGTTACAATATCAATCCTAATAAATTTCCGGATCCCCGTGTGGAACAGTATTGAATTTCGAATTTATAGAATAGTCTAACACAGGACTCATCAATATTACCAGTGTATTTCTTTTATGGTCTATATTATTTCTACAATCTCTTCTGGTAATTACTAGATACGGAAGAGAGTTTGCTGTATGCTATGGCAGAGTAATGACGTGTGTGGCCTCTCAAAATGACAGCTGTATGCACGTCCAGCTACCAAATCATACATCCCCGCCACATGATTTCCCAGTACAAGTGGTACTATCGCAATGCTGCACTTCTTTAATATACTGATGACGGGATCTTGTTATAAGCTAGCTAGTTAAACAGAAACGTAATATCTAACAGTAGTCAGTACTGATCCTGTAAAATGAGGGTAAGAGAATTAACAGGAGGTTCTGATATTATACATTCCTCCAAGTTCCTATTTCAGCCAATTGAAACAAGTTTTATAGCATACATTTCCTTAGAAGAATGGCACCCCTCTCTCCTATTACACTTATTTAAAGCAATATTCGCCAGCAGTGAACAAATTTATTGAATTTGTCGTTATATTTTTCCTAGAAAGAATATTTTACTCCAATGTTATCTAGAAGCAAATAGATCTCTTTTCTACGTCAACTCATCCAATTTAGGATGAATTATTTTCTTAAAGAAGACTTAGCAATAGTTTGGAATTTTTAATATGTTGTTACAGATCACTGATATTGCCCCAATGGCTAACCAAGGAAAAACCTCTACTTATTATACTCTGAATGCACTTTTTATCATAAGGGAATCATGCACTAAGCCAAATGACTAAGGAAATAATGTGATTAATACAGGTGTCTCATTATTAATATTAAATTCAATGGGATTTATACACCTGTGGCATTACCCTTAGATACATACTTATGCTTAAAGGCTGATGTGGATTTCTAGCTTAAATACTCTTAATGAATAAGATAAATTTTTCAGTTCTTCGTTCTTAAATTATTAAAACATTGAGTAAAAAAAAAAACTACCACTCATTTATACATGTAATCAGATATTAAAACTGGCCTCTTATTAACTGGAATTTTATTACACACAGATTTTTTTCATTTTATCTACCCAATTATTATCAATTCCCTCAAAGCTTAATGGTATTTTATTCATCAATTTCTTTCATAATTTATTCAAATCCCTGAATCTCTTGTTTACAAAAGAAAATTTCCAACACCATTTTGCCTGAAATAAAGCTTGAGATCGTGTCATCTTTTTCCTTCAATGTACCCTCTCTAAATTCTTTTAACAATATATTTTACCATGTCATCATCAATATACGTCGCACTATTTTCTTCACTCTCCTGTCTTCCAATGAATCTATTCCAGCTCCTTTATGATATCAATTACTGATTGTGCTCAGCAGTTATTTGTAGTGGCCATTGTTTGCATCTCCTCCAAATACTGTATTTGATATGTAGAATATAGCTTTAATACTACACACCTTATTCAAACATACTCTGACCAAAGTTTTGTGGCCAGATCCCTCACTTCTCAGATCACTCTCACCATTAAGTGAAGGATTTTGAAATCTTTTCAAACAACCTACCCAATATGTCTTGCATGCTTGAGTTTGTAATCAAATACTATGCCAAGGTATTTTGTATATTTCAAGTATTTCACAAGCAATTCCCTCCCCATCTTGCAATCATAATCAAGCTTTTGTTTTGTCATCTGTATACCTACTGCCTCATATAAGTACAAAATACCTTTAACAAGCAACCTACCATCCAGTCTTTCCAAATATACCTCAATTATTGTACCAACAATTTTTTGTAATAATTCCCCAGAAAAATCCAACACACTTCCAGCTATTATGCAAAATAACAACACTATGGCTCTTACAATATATTTCCAATTACAGGAACTGACTTCGCCAGGAAATTAAAAAAATTCCCTCAGTTGGTTGTGAAATTTAAATGAAAAATACGCAGTTTTAGCAAACAGAAATCGGCTTACTAATGTAAATCATTCTGATAGTTAAAAAAAATTGGCTCTTTCTTACAAAAAATATTTCTCTCCTCGCTATTACGATATTATTAACTTATTTATTAGGCTTTACAAAACATCTACAATTGGAAGATAAAAAAGTTGCCAATGCTTGTAGGTGCCAAATAAATTTATGTAAGAATCGGACAGAAGGTGGCTTATTATTCTTACCTTGTTTTCGAATTTCTCCTGGTGAAGTTATGAACGTGGAGTCTGGCCATATCCTCAAAAACTTCAGAACAGTATGTACAAATATACAGGGGATTTGAGACAGCTGAATATCATGGGTGAATTACATTCTCTTGTTAGAGAGCACCAAGATAAAAATATTTCTGCACAGAATGCACAAGCAAGGCCAGATAATGATGGCTCTTTAAATGCAGCTTTCATTCTATCTTCAAAATAATGGGCTAAACAACTTTGATACTTCTACAAAAACTTGACCACAGTACTGCAAATTTGCTGTGGTGTGTTTACATGTATTTCATGTTTAAAAACATGATTTAACAGCAAGCCCAATGTGAAGAAATACTGAAGACACATGGCACATGTATAGTGCAGTGACATCTTGCCACCACTGTTATCATGGGTTATAATGATATTGCTCATATTAGATTCTGACCAATAAGAACTCGTAGCTTGAATTTCTCCATCACACTATCATCACTTTTTGGCACAGTAAAGAGGTAGATTGTTTGATGAACTCCAACTATTGACCTATAAAACACAATGAAAAACATGTTTAATTCATTTTCAACAAACCACAGATAAAACATATACGTGTCATGCCAGATGGGTAAAAGCATTGAAAATTCTATAATCATTGTATAAATTAAAATACATACTTTCTTTACAAAACACTTATCTGATAATTATAAAATTCTCAATTCTAATATTCAATGAATCCAGATATATACTAAATGAAGCATAATATCGAACGTGATTTTATAAAGCGTGGAAATAAAATGCATCAGAGAGAGGTGTAGGGAATAGTGTCCAGTTACAGTTAGGCGTCAAATAGCATTCAGTCATCATGGAGCACTGGATCCTGCAGCATCGTGTGTAGGCTGTCATAGCATTTTATCAAAATGGTAGTTCGTATCAGCTACCACATCGTGCATTCCGTAACTTCTTCAACATTAATCAAAATCGTTCAGTGCCTTATGCCTGTGCAATTATAAAGTGGGGTTGAGAACTCTAAAAGATGGCATCAACGACAAAGAAGAAAACTGGGAGACCAAAAACTGTGTGCACACCTGAAACATCAAACGTGTAGGAGTTGCCATTGAGAGAAGCCCTCGTCGCTCAGCTCATTTGTACAGGCGCTACACTCAGGATTTCAAACAGAATGGTAAGAAGAATATTACACCAAGATTTGCAATTTCACCACTACAAAATCCAAATGGTTCTGACCCTTAAAGAAAACAGATTATGTGAGCCAAAGCTGGTTCTGCATTGAATTTTTGGACTTGTTAATCAAGACGAGGACAATGTAAACCTTTTGTGGATTAGTGATGAAGCTCACTTCCATCTCTCCAGTTATGTGAACAAGCAGAACTTTCGATTTTGGAGTGATGTTAATCCTAGAGAACTACAGCAGTAACAACTGCACTCCGCAAAACTTGGCAATGCTGTAACAGTGACTTCGCAGAGATACACATACATGTTAGATTTTTTTTTCTCCACAACTTCACACTACAATGTGAAGGATGAGACATTTTTCCAGCAGGACAGAGCAACCTCCCACATTGCTCGAGTAAGCATGAATATTGTCAATCGTTTGTTTACAAATCATGTGATCTCCCGAAATGGGGATATTGCATGGCCCTCTTGTTCACTGGACCTCACAACATGTGACTTTTTCTTGTGGGGTTATCTTAAAAGCAAAGTTTATGAAAATAGCCCTCCTTGAAAAATTAAAGCCTTGAAAGAATGGATCTGACAGGAAGTTGTTCAAATCCTACTGGCAGTACTGCGCAATGTGATGAATCACTTCAAAGCCTGGCTGGAGAAATGTGTGCGTCTAAATAACACCACCTTACCAGAGTTATTTTCAAAAAATAACCGATGATTTACTATTGCAGAAAATGCTTTTCACGTATTTTATGATTATGATATACAAAATTAATAAAGTGTTTTTAGTTAACCACCTTTAAAAAAAATGCTCTTTATTATGCCTAATCCTGTATATATAAATAAGACACAAATTCCAGACACATCCTAAAACAAAATAGTTATGCAATAATGCACCACTGTGTACACATAGAATACTAACCATCTATATTCTCATATCAGAGTTCTAATTTTACTCCCAATAGAATACCAACATCTTTCCAGCAGAAGAATGGTATATTATGTTAAGGAAATAAATAAATAGTTATTACACACCACTATTATATATATATAGTTCTGCAAGTAAGGAGTAGTTTATAGAAGGTTTTTTTTTTAAAGTTGAGTTTTAGAACTAGCTTCCCCATTTTTGACAAATTTTGATAATTATAATCTGAATTACATCTGCTGCTGCATCTTTCATACAGAACTCAGTAATGTACTACTGTGATAGTGGCATAGAGAAATAGGAGGAATTATCGTTTGGGGATATGTTTTCAACAAAGTGTATGTTTTAAATGTTTTAGTTCTCAGTTCTTTTCGATGATAAATATAGAAACAACTAGGAAATATCAGTTCCTAGATGGAAAATACCACTTAGAGCAGCAGATAGTGTGTATACTCATCCAAAGATGTTCTGTAAGTCAAATGCTTACCCCAAATTTTCAACTTCAGTAGAAATATTTTAAAATTGTCAACAGCTAACACAATCCATTATTTAGCGACCAGTTTGTCCATTAAATTAATAAATTCTGTCCACACTGTTTACTGAAAAAACTGTTATGACTGAATATGGTTGGCATAACTACCAAAGATCCTGATGTACTAATTTAGCCTTTCCATTTTGGTGTAGCTTAACTTCCCAGTTACAACTATCCATAAGTGTACGATACTTCACAAAAACCTGGTGTTTCCATAAGCTCACTCTGGAATTTATGCTTATCAATATTTTGTATATCTTAATATATGCAAGTACACTAGACTCTTGTTTTTCATTTTTGTAGCCAACCAATCTCATCTCTTTATAAAGGATAGAAGCAGCACTGACTTAACAAAAAGTCTGTTCCGATAGCACTGTGGGGAAAGAATGGAGGAAAATGGGGAGGTCTAATGCTGTGGTGGCTACTATTGTTAGCAGAAAAACAATAATTTTTTTCAATACTATATTCGCCTCATTAAAAGTTGTGGACTTTTTAATATTTCACATCTAATTATCAGTGGAACTAGGAATCTCCAATCACATAAAGACTATACTGTGTGAAGCTTCCGGGATACACCATGCATGAAGGATTCATCCTACTTCCCACCTTCAAAGAACTATTATCTTTATGCCACTTCTACTCACATGGAGAAATTTATCGATAAGGACTAGTTTAAAAGTTGTGAGTAAAGCAGTCATCCATGTACGTCAGACACAACAACTACTTCAAGGTAAGTTGCAAACAGCTAAAACATGAAAAGCTTCAACAAATACACTGGCCACAGCTAGAGCACACAGCTGGACACACATTGCTACTAATTCCTTTTGTGGCAGAAATCCTTCATTATTAAAGAATGAAAATTTGATCAACAAACTACATATATATGAACATACTTTATATTAAAATTGGTAAATAACACTATACTAAAGTAAAAATATGGAAGCTAAGCTCCAAATAAAATAATAAAGGACTTATTCAGTAGTAGCAGTTCTCTAAAAAATTTCTAAAGTATAGCACAATTTTACCTGAAAATTTAAAGAAAAAAACGCAATAAAAATAACTATTAATGAAATTTAAATTTGATACTATAATGCCATATGGTATAGTATGGCATTGTTAACAAATGGCTTAGTTCCTACATTCTAAATAGAAAACGAAACTATTAATGGAGAATTTTAAGGCTACCTTGAAGGGGTCCACTGATTTCTGAGTGGGAAATTAATCAGATGTGGAGTACCTCAGGTTCTATATTGTTTTTATTATATAGAATGATGTACCCTGTTTTCATCTAAAAACTCAAAATTTGTCCAATTTGCAGATGACACAAACATAGGAATTAAAAACACTCCAGATATCTACAGAATATATTTTAAATTATGTCTTTGAAATGATTAATAAATGGTTTATAGCAATGGCTTGCCTTTAAACTTTGATAAAACTCAGTATATGCAATTCAGTACATCACACATATTAACATGAGATATAGACATAAAGAGTAGAGAGTGTGAAATTTCTAGGTTTCTATATTGATAATAATTTAAATTGGAAAGTACATGTTTCTGACTTACTAAAGCGATTGGGTTTAGCCACATTTGCAATTCGTACAATTTTAGCTATAGGTGATCTTCGTATGAGGCAGCTAGTTTATTTTGCTTATTTTCACTTCTTATTGTCATATGGAATAATATTCTGGGGGAGTTCTACCCATAGAGACAAAGTGTTCAGAGCCAAAAATGTAATAAGAATTATGTGTGGGATTAGCAATAGAACTTCATGTAGAGAGCTGTTCAAGAAGTTAGGGATTTTAACATTAGCGTCTGAGTATATTTACACATTAATGTTCTTGTAGTCCCAAATTATACTTTGTTTGAAACAAATAAAAAACATAATATGGCACTAGAAGTAAAAATGATTTCACAAGACTTACAAGTCATTGTCATTTGTTCAAAAAGGGGTCCATATTCGGGATACATATCTTCAATATGTTTCCAACACATATTAAATGTCTAGCAGATGATAAGAATAAATTCAGGAAAAAATTGAAGAATTTATTTCTAAGGTATCTAAGAAATAACAGCCAGTATTTTGTGTAAATATAGTTTACGTAATTAATTTATCATGTATGCTATGACTGTACATCTCCTGGTGTATGTATTTAGTTTGTTACAAAATTATTTACGGTACCATGTATGTTATGATAATACATCTTGTTGTGCATATATTATTTTGCTATGGATTTTTTTTATGTACACACTTTGACAGTAAATTTGGCCACCGCTGAAAAATTCTATCACTCTTATTTTGCACAATCTGACATCAATGTCATCCGAGGAAACAGTAATGCAATACTGGCAAGCTAGTATTGAGTTACTGTTTCTTAGGATGACATTGATGCCAGATTGTGCAAAACAGTAATGCAATACTGGCAAGCTAGTATTGCGTTACTGTTTCTTAGGATGACATTGATGCCAGATTGTGCAAAATAAGAGTGATAGAATTTTTCAGCGGTAGCTAAATTTACTGTCAAAGTGTGTACCATGTATGCTATGACTGTACATCTTCTGGTGTATGTATTATTTTGTAATGGCATTGTTTAATGTACATGAATGCTATGACGGTACATCTAGTGGTGTACTTATTATTTTGTTATGCAATTGTTTATATGTAAATTGACAACTTTCTAGATCCTACAGAGCCAGTTTCTTATATTGGGATCAATGGAAAATGAATGTATTGTATTGTACCGATAGAACCAGGAAATCATTATATAAAAAAACACATCTACTAGAAAAATTACAAATATAAATAAAACTATGTTACTATTTAGATAACTTGCCCTTAAGATGAAATTACCACAGACTTAAGTGGTTTAAGAAAGAAGACAAACAAATTATTATTTCAAAAAATTTTATTATGTGTGGTAGTGTCGAGAGATGTTCAATCACAAGATGCCTGAGAAAACAATGTTTAAACACGACATGTTGCTGTGTCAATGATGTTAGCAAGTAAAGTCAACAACAGTATGACACTTACTATAAACTCAGTTTAAAATATTAAGGAAACAGAACACATAAGTTTTAGGGGAAAAAAAAACAGATCCCAAAAAATAATGAAAATTTAAGTACAAACTATAAGTGTAATGAATGGGAGATTTGAATTTATTATTAAATGAATTGTAAATTCTTAATGATTATAAAGAATTTAGTTACTTAGCTTCATTTAAATAAAAAAAAATTAAAAAATGCAGTTTAAATCCGACCATTGTGATGTTAATTTTAAATTTTAACATGCTGAATTCTTCAATATAGCACAGATGCAGTATATTAATTCAGAATAACATATGTTTTAGACTGTGTCACATGCTAATCAGACTTTACAGTAACATGAATCTATACAGAACTGGCAACTGTTAATACCAAGGAACTACCATACCTGTCAAGAATGGGTTGCAATAATATATCCTCTTGTTCATTGTCCTCTGGAATATTCTGAAAAAAAGACATCATAATTTACTAATAAAATCAGAAAATAAAACCACAGAAAATAATTTAAATATGAAAAATTACATACTTTGGTAATACAATTTAACACCAATATTAACTGATTGAAAGGTATCAGAGAAACTAAAGACCTTAAAATCTAGTAGCACCAAATTACAAATATGAGGCGTGTTTTTGAAGTAAAGTCCGTTTTGTTTTAGACACTAGTAGTTCGCGCGATTACCTCAACGAGCGCGTGCGTCGTGTACAGGTATGCCTCGGGAACAACTGTGCTCAGTTTCAGCTCTGTAGCTAACCTCGGTTCTGTTCTGTGCTTTCAATATGTTTAAGACTATCAATTCGCCCGCCGCGAGGTTCGCTCAGTGATACGGTTTTTGTCAGAAAGGAACCTGTCTGCTGCAGAAATTCATCGACAGATTTGCGAAGTGTACGGCGATACTGTTATGGTGAAAGCAAAGGACCGCCCTTCTTCGATTACAGACGATTTGGTGGCTTCAGTTGAAGCGAGGATTCGGGAGAACAGGCGCTTCACAATAACAGGTCTCTCAAACGAATTTCCTGACGTGTCGAGATCAGTGCTTTACAAAATGTTTCTGAACACCTAAAGTTTAGGAAACTGTGCTCCATTTGGGTCCCGAAACTCCTAAGAGAGGACCACAAAAACCAAATATTTGAATGTGCGATGAAGTTCTTGACCCGTTATCACGAAGAAGGTGATGGCTTCTTGAGTCAGATCGTAACTGGAGACGAAACATGGGTTTCGCATATCACGCCCGAATCGAAGCAACAGAGCATGGAATGGAGACACACACACACTCGCCTGTAAAGGTGAAGGCCAAACAGACTCTGTCCCAGTGCAAAATCATGACGTCGGAGTTTTGGGATAGGCATGGTGTTTTTGTTTCTCGACTTCATGCAACGAGGAACCACTATCAATGCAGAAGCATACAGCAAAACCCTGAGAAAGCTATGCAGAGCGATTCAAAACAAAACGCAGCATGCTGACAAAGAGAATTGTCCTTCTCCATGACAATGCAAGACGTCATACTGCAGGTCACACCCGCGATTTGTTGGACAGTTTTGGCTGGGAAGTTTTAGACCACCCACCCTACAGTCCTGATCTTGAGCTAAGCAATTACCATCTGTTCTTCCACCTCAAACAACACCTCAGTGGCAACCGTTACAATGATGACGACGACGTGAAAACGGCAGTGAACTCTTGGTTATCGGAGCAGGCGGAAAGTTTTTATGAAGAGGGTATTTTAAAATTGGTTGAGAGGTATGATAAGTATTTGAACAAACTTGGCAACTATGTCGAAAAATAGAGTAAAGTATGTACTTTCTGAAAATAATTTTACTTTTTTGAAATAACCTTTCGTTGTGTACTTATGTACAAACAGACCTTACTTAAAAAACGCCTCGTAAAAGCAAATAACCTCAAACAGTAATGTCCCTATAACTTACATATTACATGAAGATACAAATGTACAACAAGCAAAAATAACCACCTCAACCAAGGTCAATTCAGTTTACACAGCTTCAGGTATTAATATAATACCGACAATAAATA